>PVIJ01009166.1:0-68594 GCA_004024925.1 Scalopus aquaticus | reverse complement strand
TTGATTTGCATTTCCTTGATTATAAGTGATGTTGAGCATTTTTTCATGTATCTGTTGGCCATTTGCTTTTCTTCTTTGGAGAAGTGCCTTTTGAGCTCTTCTGCCCATTTTTTGACTGGGTTGTTGGCTTTGTTTTTGTTGAGTTGTGTGAGTTCCTTGTAAATTTTTGTTATCAGTCCTTTATCAGATGTATTGTTTGTAAAAATCTTTTCCCAGTTGGTAGGGTGTCTGTTAGTTTTCGTTAATGTCTCTTTTGCTGTACAGAAGCTTTTTATTTTGATGTAATCCCATCTGTTTATCTTGTCTTTCACTTCCTTCGCTTTGAGGAATGAGTCTTTCAAGATTTTGCTGAGATGTATGTCGTGTAGAGTTTTGCCTATATTTTCTAAACCTTTTGACTTTTTAATTGAACCCTAAATTTTTAGATTGACAGAAATTTTTAAAAAGTCATTTAAACAACGGATTTGAAATTAAAACCATACTGGACAAATTCATAACATGATTAGGTATAGATTGGCATATGTGAATTTTAAGTACAAGGGTATATACTCATTCAATTACTTAAGATCCCAGTAATATTCAACAAATAGATCTTTAATGCTGTTTCATCAAGACTAAGAAAATAGGATGAGCTAGCAAATAAATGATAAATTCTACTGTTTCAATTCTTATTCACTTGACTTCTGTTTTTTTTGCACCATTTTATCCTCTTTATCAGAAGGTAATTTGAATTTTAAAAGAACTATCATTACAAATTAATATTTGAGGGTCTATATGTCTTCTTTGGAGTATTGTTTCTTTAGTAAAACATTGAAAATTAATTTTCATATATAGTGAAAAGTACTATAAACATTTTTCAATACTGCTAAAACACTTAATTGAAAATACTGTATATTAATATCTCAATATATATATTTTTATAGTAAGAAATTAATTCGTGGTAATGGTAATTGCTATTTATATTTTTTGAAAGGCAGCGGATTTAGCTTCTGTGAAATATTTTGTAATATTTTTAAATAGTTACTTTTTTGCAGTATGTTTGTTACTGTTATTTATTTACAGAAACACCTAATTTATTCCTTTATTAGTGAATGAGCTATTTTTTCAGTAAGCTTTTTTTTTTTAAAGATTGTTTTTTTATGCATACAAGCTAGGGTGTAGGCCAGAGGTGTGGGGTGGTGAGAGGATTCACCAGAGACAGAGTGGGGAGCAGAACAGGCAGAGTGACTGAAATACACAGCTGAGGGAGCAGCAGGCGAGGCAGGAGAGGTCTACTGCACCTGGTTGGGTATCGAACTCGTGATGCAATGGTTCTGGATAGCTTCATAGTGCTGTGCTTAAGCCGTTGTGCCACCAGAGAGACCCCGCAGTAAGCTTTTTTGATAGAAATTTTATAATTAAATAGCAACTTAATTTATTTCTTCTACAAATATGCATTTTCTAGATGTAGAGTCATAAAATATACAGTTTTTCGTTTTGTGCTCTGTTCACTTAGCACAATGCTTCAAGATTCACCTATATTGCAGTTTGACTCAATAGTCATTAGTTTCTACTGTTTTACTGAGAAGTATTATAGCACATAAACATAGCACATGTATTATCCATTCATCAGTTGTTGACAATTGAGTTGTTTCCTCATTCTAAATATTGTAAAGATGCTTCTCCTAATATGAATGACTATGTACTAGTTTTTGTGTGGGCACCAATTTTTGTTACACCTGAATAAACACTGACTAGTAGAATTAGTGGGTCACATAATAAATCAAAATGTAACATTTTAAGGAATTGTCGAATGGTTTTCCAAGGTGGCTATTAAAATTGCCTTAAAATCTTTGTGTGTGTGTATATGCATATATGTCATATGTTATATATGTTATATATAATATGCATTATAATATATACATGTAACATCAACATTTGGGTTCACTTTGTAATTGGCATCTATTGATTGTCTTTTAGTTGTGACTTGGTGACATTTCTCTGACTCTTTACATGCCACATAATTTTGGATTTTGTTGTTGATGTGATTCTCAGTTCTGTTATATTCCTCTAAAAAGCATTACTGTTTTAGGTTTAGTGGATAATTAAGGTGGGCTAAAAATGCAGACTATGGTGGTCATAGGCTAAGCTATCAGTTCAATTCCTTAAGACTAGCAAGAGCAAACTTTTCCCTTCTTCCCTTATTGGTCCCTTGACTAGTCTAATAATTAAATTGACACCATACATATTAACAGAGTAAGAATTGATTCAATAATGTAGTAAAAGATAACTCAAATACACAAAACTCAAGGGCAACTCAGAAAATAGAAATTGATATTGGCATGACATCTATCTATGATTTTATGTCATTTTATCACACAGAGGTTCCTATTATATTTTTTTTAAGATTTTTTGACTCTAATGAAATAGTTATTTATTATTAATAGTAGTACTATTAGTGGTACTGTTATCATTATCATCAATTATTATTAACATCCATCTCCACCTTCAGCTCTGTTTTTTTCATTATGTGCTCCTCAAAAGTTTCACAAAATATGAGACTAGAATGACTGTTGGACCATTTATCATGGCTCCTCTTTAATGCTCGCACCTTGCCTTGCCGCTTATGGAAAATTCCTGGCTGTGGGGCTGGACTAGGCACCTATCAGTTTGTTTTCTGGTATATGCATCCTTTGCTTTTTGTTTGTCTAACATAATTTTTAATGTGCTGCTTTAACTTAGCTTTGTTTTTGATATATTACTTGCTTCCTTACCTGCTTCTGATTCAAAGGTCTTCTTTTTTTCCCACAGAAATGACATCTTCCCTTATTCCTTAAGGATGTTGCAGCTCTTCTTATCCAGGAAACTCACTCTGGGGTCACTGGAGCTAAGGTGAACCACAATGATTCAGTGCCTACTGTGTGCCTGGTGGTGAGGTGATGAGATCAATGATATATTCATAACAATGGAAAGCTATGGTATTCTGCTGCCACCCTCAGCATGACAGACTCCCTGATTCTAATGAGCTATGTGTTTGGTAACAGATTTCATCATTTCATGAGTCGCCAAGTGTCTTATGCTGCTACCTACCAACAAACCAGTTTTCTTTACTATATGCTAGCAATAATTGTCTTCAGTGTCAATCACTCTATCCTGAATCACTAAATACATGGTATTGTCATTACTATAATTATTACTATTATTGCTATTGTATGTCATTTCAGTATGCAGAGGGGAATTCTGAAGAAGGAATATTTTGAAAAGGATGGTACTGACACTTTCACTAAAAGGAAATGAATTATGGTAAATGTGAGTCAGAAATTTTGACTCACAAAAAAGGAACAAATTGCGTGTGGCTTGTTAAAATATTTCTTGCTAGTAATTATAGTATCATTTTTCCCCCTAGCTGCCTCAGAATCAATAAAAGGAACCTGTTAAAGCTCCTTAGATATATCATTGTTCCCCTGTTGATGGTCTTGGATGTACGTGGACCAGGTAAATAGAAGAGATCAGGTAAATGGCAGGTAGTTGTACACAGACCTGCCCGAGACCCTTCCATGTCCAAAACCAACAGAGCTACAAAACCATAAGAAAATTCATCTAAGTTTGTAACATTTTGCTATTGACAAGATGCATGCTTTCGAGGAACAGAATCTTCAATTAAGACCTTCAGACTTGATGATAGGAAAATGACAGTAAAAGGGAGAGAGGCAGGGGGAGAAGCCATATTAACTTCTAGGTGTTTTTAGGAACATTATGGCTCACCCAGTACTAATTATAATATGATTTCAAATGTGTTAAGTTAACATTTCATGAAGTCCTTTTCATATGCCAGGCTTAGCAGGTCTTATTTTTGCTTCCTGCATATTTTCAGGCACTGAGATAAGTAGTTCATATTGCTTCAATTCCTTTTATAACTTTAAAAATATGTGTTCACTCAAACATTATCTCTTAACTAGATCTGTATCACTTCCCTTCACTTTTTAAATTCAGATATTTTAATTGTACCATTTCCAATATATTCAAAATACAAAATAGCATATGAAATGTGTCAGTCTTCACGTTAAATTTATAAATAATTCTGGTCACAGTCAAATAATTTCACACATTGCCCAGCATAAACGTCAATTTAAAATATGAAGCTCATAAATTAAATGAAAACTGTTACCCAGCAGATCTAAAAACAGTTATTATCTCAGAGTTCATCTTTGCACCAGCTCAGGGACTTCCTACACACTGCTCTGAATGGTGAAACCCTAAATACCAAGAGTCCTGCATAATAGATCAGACTACGCTAACTCATGTACAAATTTAAATTGGGAAAACCTCATCTACCTGAATGGAATTTAACTTTTTGGAAAAGAAGATAAGTGCGCATTTGTAAATGATGTCAAAATAACATGAGATGATGCATTTTTATTGCAAAATAAGTAAGGCTGTCTTGAAGTTGTCTAGAGTGCCCCACAAATATCCTGGAAACGTAGCCACAGCCTCCTGACTCTTTGTAAGGACTGGAAAACACTTCTGCAGGTCACAGACCCTGAACCAAGCCATTCCCACCTGATTTACTGCATAAAGTATCTGAAACACAAGTGGAAAACAGCATTACTTCAGTGGACGTTCAGTTTGCAAGGGGATCTCTGCAGGTAAGTAAAATTTTCAGGCAGAAAGCACTGTCTACAGTCTCCCTTGGAAAAGTAGAAAATTCTCTAAATTATACCAATAATGAATTTTTACCTGAGTTTTTGCTCCATTGCTTTTTGCAAAATATATATTCTTTTTTTTTTTTTTTTTTGGTTTGGAAGTACATGAACATCTCTCTTCTAACTTTTCAGATGATTAGAGCTTGATTAGTTGCAACAATTCTTGTTATGCAAATTTCCAAAGCCACTCTAATTTTAGCAACTATGAAAATGTTTTGTTGTTGTGCTATTCACTGTGGTGGTATTTCTTCTCTCCTATTTAGATACTTACATAACTATTATTATCTTGAATTGTAGAATTTTCACCAGATTTCCCCCTAAATCTCATAAATTATTAATTTTGCCTAGAACATTATGATCTCTTTCCAAAATATCCAATTATAGTTTTCTCCAAGTTCCAATTACTTCTTTGCTTCAATATCTTCACCTGAAAACAAAACAGCACTCAGCTCATGGGCTTTTTTTTTTTTTTGTTAGGATTAAATAAGTTAAATATATGTAAAACATTTACCACGGTGAGGAATTTATGTGTTTTAAAAAATGGTTTTAATTGAACTGTTACCTTTAATGTGACAATTACTCTGTGTGTTCTGACTTCTCTTTTAACAATTTACCCTAAATATATGGTAAATATTAATGCCCTTACGTGTTTCTCATTTTCAGTCACTTATTGAGATTTCCATGTGTCAGATACATAAACATATATGTATCTGCATAAGTATTTTATTTGTATTATTTTTAATGGCAATGTCAAGTGGTTCTATAATTTCCATTTTACTGAGAAGGAAATTTTGAGTCTTGGAGATGCCTGGGGACAAATGATTAGTAAGTGGACAGAGTTACAACTTAATTTTTTTTAAATTTAGGTAACATTGTTTACAACACTGCACATGGTTTAGAGGTGCAGGATCTCACCCTGTTCCTATGTATGTTACCAAACCATACCCACCACAAGCAAGGAAAGTCCTCCAGCATAGTTCATTGTGTCCTCCCTCCCCCTTTTAAACCAAGGTCTAGTTAATCTTATGGATTAATTTGCCAAAGTGGTGTGCAGTCATTAGTATACTGCTGGGGTTCAGTACCTCTTACCCCAAAATAAGTCACCTTGACCTACTGAAGATCTTGAGCTTGAAAGAGTTTAAGAAAAGGGCAGAAGCAGGAAAGTCATTCTGACTTTCTTCTTGCCCTTCTTCCCTCAAAGCAGGAGATAAATCTTCCATGTGAAAGGTACCTTCTCAGTAAGAGGAGGGAGAGAGCTACCTGTACTATTAGAAACATGGACTTTAAGTGGAGAAGATTGCATCAACAAATCTTGTTATTTCTCCACTATTTACTATTTAATGACTCACCCCCCTTTTATCTCATCAGTTATTTATATATTTATTGTTTTATTGTTTAAAAGTTCTAAAAGCATTCTCTTCTGGCTCCTTCTTCAGATCTTTACACTGCTCTGAAGTTCCCATGTACATGTAAAAATTCAACAAAATTTGTATCTATTTTTCCAGTTTATCTTTTCTATTTAATTTGTAGGTCTAGTCAATGGCATTGACTTGATTATTTGTTTACAGTTCTTTGTTTTTTGAAATTGGGGAAATGTGTACGTACACATTTGTATGTGTTATGTCTCTCTGTGTGTATTAATTTCGCTGTTTGCATTCTCTAGATGCTGCTTTGCTCAATATAACTTGTTAGTGTGTTTTTGCCTCTATACAAAATCACTAATACTTATCATGTTTCTTGTTTTTCTTTAAGTACTTGGGTAATTGTTGACATTCTTACCGCTTTCTTTAGAATTTAGAGAAGAATTTCCAAGCTAAATTTACCCAAACTATTCCATGTTTGAAAATGTTCACAATTCTTTATGGTGGATAGCAGAAATGAGGAAGACATGAGAGTATATGGAAGAAAAATACTGAACCCCAATCATTGTGGACGTTAAGGGGGGGAAGAAAGATTAGTTGGAAAAACTTGAAGTCCTTGTTCAGGAACAGGTGACCAGGAACTTCTCTATATGGTTTGTGAAAAATAAAGTACAACCTTTGTTTAATGCAGAGATCTCATATGTAGACACAAAGATGCTCTATAAATATAAAAATATTAAATGAATTTATTTTAGGGTGTTAGAGATTTCACAGGTTCTCTGGGAAATGGCACCTGAGATTTATCATCCAAGGCTACACAAACCAGGAAGACTACCCACATATTATATTGCCTGACAACTTTTGAACAAAATGGCCCTGCTGCTAAGTATTAGTACTATAGCTTTATAGTGGATACTAACCCTAACTATGGCACAATTTATAGCCCAATCTCTGCCCTTGTTAGTTTTGAAAGCTAGAGTTTAGTTTCCATATGCTGCAATCCATATAACAAATGGATTTTTCCATTGGTTTCTTTCAAATCTATGTCTACTTTGGGTGCATCTAATTGGCAAAATCTAGATACATGCTATGCCCTAAGGGCATCAATAGCTGGAACAAAGATTTGCCTGGCTTCTGCATTGAAAAGGGAGAACACATAATATGGGAAATTGTCACAATATGAAGACTTTTCAATAACTATATAACAAATGTTCATTAGAATCTTATCATCATGATACCATTTTGTCTGAAAGTATTTTCTGGAAGGAAATCTTATTTTCTGAAATCAATATATGTCATTTCAGTGTCTGTTAATTTATCAGTTTGGTAACTTTCTTATATCCTTGCAAGTCTATGACCTATCACAAAATCCTGTGCAGTTTCTTTTCCTTTTGATGTTATAGTTGACATCTGTTTTATTTAGAATCAGAGATTATTGTACTGCTTTCTAAAAATTCTCAATTACCTTTTTATTTTACGAATTTATATAACTATAGCAAATAGAACAGATCACTTTCTTACATTACGCTAAATTATGCTAAAACAGACCAGCTTTGTTAATATTGCATCTTCCTTTTAAAATGTACCCGCATGTTTATTGCAGCAATGTTCACAATAGCTAAGATATGGAAACAACCCAGATGCCCAAAAATAGATGGACTGGAGCAAAAAGATGTGGTACATATACACAATGGAATACTATTCAGCATTCAAAAAAGACAAACACATGCAATTTGCAGCAACATGGATGGCTCTAGAAGGGATCATGGTCAGTGAAATAAGCCAGAAAGAAAGAGAAAATTATCAAATGGTTTCACTTATAACAGGAATATAGGGGAGCCAAATAAGAAAGAGACATTCATCAAGAAAGGAGGGGAGGGAAGGGCTCAAGAGGGGGGAAGAGGGGAGCACGGGGGACTATGGTGATGGTTCCACGGGTGAACAGGTGGTGGGTAACATATGGGGACCACACAATAATGTAAAAGATATGAATAACAAAAATAAATAAAATATTATAAAAAAATATAAAGTCTATCAAACCAAATGCCAAAATAAATTAATTAATAAAATGTATACAAATTGGGTAAAATGAACCTCAGTGATTTTTCTTTCCCTTCTTTCCTCTATGTATAATTCCTTTTTTTCTCTTCCTTCCTTTCATTCCTTTGTCCTACCTGTACTCTTCCTTGCCTTCTTTCTTCCCTCCCTTCCTTTCTTTCCTTTATTTCAATAGATTAGAGGTTGATCATGTAATTATAACACTAGGGTGATAAATATGAACATTGCTAAATAAAAGATGTGATACATTCCTTGGAATTAGTTATATTTCTTTTACCCCCTTGAATAAATGTGATAAAGTGAGAAAATCTTAAGAAGAAGAACACTCAAACAGAGCTCTATGGTTATTATAGAATAGTAGCTTTATAACCTTAATGTTTGCATTTTATTAAGGGTTGGGAACTATAAGGAATGACCAAAATGTTTCCACTTAGGGTGCAGGGGATTATCTTCATGGAGTATGGTAAGATGTGTCATTTTTCTTGGAAGAAAAGATATTGTCACTGGATAAAAGAGGGGATTTATTTATTTTTGTGAGGCTCTGTAATAATGCACCATGCTTACCAAGGTTCTGTATTTGAAACAAATCACAAATGACAGAAGCCCCTCTAAATACTTTCTCTTTTAGAGACATAAATAATTATACTGGAGTCAAGAAGCACAATATCAAAATTAATTGTCCAAGGGGTTGTATGAAAAGACATGCACTTTATTCATGGAATTGCAGGATCGATGATTAGCCTATTTCTCCCTGATTTATAGAATTTAAAAAGAACAGAATGATAGTTATTAATCTCACTGAAAGAAACTAGTATTTCCAAGATTATGAAAAAGCAGCGGTAACATCAATTTAAAAAAACTATTAGGGGTATTTGTCATAGATTCAAACAAACTCAGATCAAGTAACAAGATCTTAAAGACATTGATTAATGGAAATCAAACTAAAGTCTTCCTGATATGGAAGAAAAGCTAATGTTGAACAATGTTGAGGCATAAAAGATGGCTAGAGTACTTGACGTTCAAAAGATACCCATTTATGAAACAAGTTAATACACAATTATCTTGAAGCATATTTTCCCTCTGTTGAAACTTTGTTCTAGAACATTAAAAACATTAAGAAAATTTTATAGCTCTTATTAGAGAGTAGTTCACTCACTACTTACCTGTTCTGTACATATGTATACATAGATACATATATAGTTCTTTTTATAATTCAATAATGTTCTTATGATGAAAGGTAAAAGCTATTGATAAAATAAAGTGAAAATATTCTATTTTTTTCAGTAAACACAATTTCCTATTTCCAACTCTATAACATTGTTAAAATAGTGTTAGATTTTTAATAACCATTATTTATTGAAAACAATCTATTTCAATAACAGCTAAAAAAAATCAATGGGAACATAAGTATTAGATCCAACATTTGATGAGCACATTTCTTATTTATTGATTTTGTCTGTGTTCATTAGAAAAAGCATCTGAACAAAAAACCTCAAAATACTTTTAATTTTAGCTTACTAGACTACCAAATGTGTTAAAAGACTGATACATCAATTTAGGTTGCTCTAGGATGAACTGGAAAGGTATTCCCTGTTTCCAGAAGCATTTTCTCATGAGTCCTTCATGTAAAGAAGATGGAGGCTAAATTGTTGAGCAGTGATTTGGAACAGCTGATCATCCTCACAGTATCAAAAACCACAGGAGGACAGATAATATCGTAGGTGCAGAGATGTCGTACCCTCACATCGAGATACAAAACTTTTACATCTCCTAATATTGTCCCCTTGTAACATTATATTTACTACTTCTGTTAAGTTGGGAAGTGAAAGGAAATTAGCACATTTCTTGAGGCTGTTTTCCTGTTTTCTTCTTTTGGATGGGGTAAATCGCACGTTGTCAGAAGGAAATGCTAAGTGTCATTTGGATATTGTGCTCTTGCCTATTGTCTATAAAGGCTTCTGCACAGAGCTGGCTATGACAGGCCTTTTACTCTTGGAATTTGACAACCAACCACTGGTGCTCACCATGGGTCCTTTTCTCGATCCTCTATGAAAAAAGTGGAATCATTCTAAGATACTTAAAGTGGAGGTTCTGATGGCCTCTTTTTATTATCAAATAAGGAATCATTCAAAAGAGTAAAATTGGTGACAACCTATAAAAAGTCTCTGAATCTTACATAATTCTGCAGCAGGAAAGACTTCAGAGACCAATTGTTAAGCGGAGAATTTTTACTCCTTTAACATCCTCCAGTCCTCAGCTGTGCTCTGTGTGCTGGTTTTAGAGAAATAGAAAGTGAAACAATTGACTCTGCATATGCTCTGTAGCTGAAGTCTAAATTATATTATTTTGTTTTGGAGGGCACCTATTTCTATCTCCACTAAAACTATAATCATTAGGGATAAGGGAATTTCTCTGTTCAGGAAATCAGGTTTTGGGCTCTGTTAGTTTTTGAATATTGAACATTCTGCTTGCACTTTAGAATCTAAGCCATCCAAGCAGGGTCAATTTGAATTCTCAGGCATCTAATTTTATTTCTTGATTAAATACTGTGTTTATATGCTTCCACACAACCATTATTTCATTAAATATTTATTGAACATTTACTAAACTCAAAATACACTTTCAGATTCTAGGGCTATAATACTGAATAAAGGAGATCCTTATGTCTACTGGAGCATAAATTGTATTTGGGGAAAAACACTCTACTTATCTTTATATAGTTGGTAATGGTGTTCAATTTTTAAAATACTGTAATGTGTTCTGTATGTACAAAATAAATTTATTTTCTGTATTTATAGATCTCCAATTTTTATCATCAGAGTTTTCATGCTAAATATGATAAAAATTTGAGACCTACAGTATTATATGACTTAAAACCTCAGTATAGCCTGTTTCTTTTCCTTCTTCTTGTCCTACATATCAGTTTGATATCTGCTTCAAAGTTGTGTCATTCTAACACTGAAATCTTCTTCATCCTCAGACAAGTTACAATCACATGTCAGCCACTGATTATAGCCTCAGTTTTTCTTTTCCATTCTTGCTGCTTCTGATCGTGCTAATCTAATAACATCCCAGTAGGTCTCCTTGACAGTTCATCCTACACAATACATCTTGAATATTCTTGATGCTTCCCCTAATCATTTTGTTCCCTAACCTAGAAAGCATCAAGGTTTCTTAATTTCCTTTAAGATATGGTTAAAAAATTTTAGGTCAGTGAAGAAAATGCATCCTACCTACAAGTCACTGTGCTATCTGTATTATCCCCTTACCTCTGTTGGAAGATTGGAGTTGGGCTATATTAATAAAAGGAAGAACAAAGTAACATGTTTATTTGCTGAAACATGGGTGGGAACTAATATAGAAGCAATATTTCTTCTAGTGAATATGCTAGTAGGGACATGTTCTAAAATTTTTGTTGTCAGAATCCCTTTAGTCTCTTAAAAGTTTTTGTGTTTTTGTTTATGTTGATTATATCTATCAATATTTACAGTATTAGAAATTAAAGCCTGGATAAAATATTTGATCATTAATTCATTCAAAATAACAATATGATAATAACAATATATAATGGATATAAGTGTCATATCCATTACAAGTTAATATAAATAATGTTTTTATTAAATTTATCTATATTTCCCAAATAAAAAAAATTAAAGAGGAGTGACAGTATCTTATTTTTCATATCTCAAAAATATTTCACTTAATAGATTACAGCTAAATTGTAATACCTGTTCCAACATCCAAACTGTTGTGATATGTTGTTTTTGTTGAAGCATATTAAGAAAACCTGTCTTGACACAGATATATGGCTGGAAAAAAGAGGCTTATTCTGATGAACCTTTTCAGAAAATTGAGATTATTCCTCTTTAATACTGCATTCAAGTACATTATAAGTAGTCTCTGAAAAGATAGTGATGATCTGGAATTTGCAACAATATCAGTGAACTTTTTGTTTGCAAGTAAAGGCCATAAGGACACAGAAAGTCAATATTACTGTGAAGCGAATTCTTACCTGAAAACTGCCTGAAAGACCCTTGAGAACAACTATGGAGGAAACAAATAGACTGTTGTAACCATCATAATGATTGGGACTATAGACTTGGCTTTCAGAAAATGTCCTCGTCCTTCCACAGTCAGCTACATGACCAAGAGTACTTCTGAAGGATCTCTAGGCAAGACTTTCTCCCTCTAAAACAGTGCTGATAGCAATAATATTAACTTAAAAAGTGAATGTGATAATTTTAATGGTGAGACAAGGCATATAAAATTCTTGGTGCAGTGCTTGGTCTAAATGTAAATTTCCAGTAAGTACTACCTATTATTATTGTTAATAAATTCTTAATATGGGACCTCCCTGGTGGCACAGGGGTTAAAGTCTCAGTGCTATCAAGCAAACTCCAGCCACTGCGGCATGAATTCAATCCCTGGCCAGGGACCTAACCCACAAGTTGCAGCACACCTCTCCTGTCTCGCCTGCTGCTCCCCTCAGCAGTGTATTTCAGTCAATCCACCTGTTCTGCCCCCCCACTCTGTCTCTGGTGAATCCTCTCATCCCCCCACCCCACATCTCTGGCCTACACCCCAGTTCTTGTATGCATAAATAAATAAAAATCTTTTTAAAGATTTAGAAAAATAAATTCTTAATATGTGACAGGGGTCAAAATTAGTGAATGATTAAAATGAACGAGAATGTACGCTAAATGATCTTATGCATGTGTTCTATGTCTGGGAAAAAGGTTTCCACCTTCTGGCTAAGAACTCCGAGCTCCACAGCATCTTTGGGACTAATAAAGCTTCCGGAGCATCCATATGGTCCTGAGAAGGACTGAATTATCACAATAAAAACAAGCTCCGTGAAATGAAAGTCTTAGTATGCCTGCAAAGATTTTGCCTCAAATAGAAACAAAACAAAGCAAAATATGTTGATGCAGTTATAAAAGAAACTAAACCAAGAGAATGAAAAAAATAAAATGCAATCCTCAACTGAACTGATTTCAATGGGACTGAGTTGGACAGTGTTTGCCTTGTGTGAGAAAAACATTTTTCTATCCTTTCATTACCACATGCGCTGAATAGTCCCATGTGATTAACAAAATCATCTTGAAACACTGGCATGCATTGGCCACAGATGAAAAATTAAATGACATCTTTACATTCCCGCCCCTCATCTCATTTAAGAGAGAATGTTGTTGCACTTGGACTCCAGTCTGTCTAATCAGGCGGCACATTTCCTATCACGTCTAACACCTGGCTGACTCCCGTGTGCCAACTGTGCCCAGTGCAATGATATGCTTGGAAGTAATTATTTCTATCACCCACATAAGGGCAGGGGATATGAGACTCATCACATGCTTACCTTTTACACAGACTTCATTTTACATTTCAAATGCCTATGAGAGTTAGCCCATGTAGACTCACCTGAGTCCCTAAAAGAGAAATATCAAAAAAATTCCAACAGGGATGAGAAGTATCAGATAGGAAAAGCACCCTCACCTATTCCTTTCCACAAAACAAGCATATAACTTTGGTATTGACATATTTTTCTAAGTGAATGAAAATCAGACATCTGTATTCAAGCTATTGTGGTTTGCCATACTTCTACGCTTTGAAAAAAGTCAGTTTTCTCAGGATAGAATGTCCTGTGCAAAGGAAGATACCCATGACACTGTCCTATGCTTATTTGACCTAATATTTTATTAATGATGCACATTATATTACATCCTTGTTTGTTTCTTCACAGTGTAGGTTTTCTCCCCTCAGGTGTCGGTTATCTGATTTTGAGTGCATTCTCTCTCTCCCCCTCTCTTGGAAACATAATAAATAGATTGATGTAAATATATTTTGAGTAAATATAATCCTAAAAACTTTAAGTCCTACACAGTGACTTTATCATGTTCATATACTTTTCCTCTTACTAAACCTTTTTGTTACAGATATTGACTAAATCATCTCTTTCAGGACATTGGGTACTTAGACTACAGTGTCTTTGGAGTCCTGTTCTAGCATTCAATCAATGCATGTAAGAGGATATGTTGCATTATATTTAGCAGATCAAGCTCAAAGAGGGAAGGCTTAGTGAATAGTTACTGAGTACTTTTTAAAAGCAGATTTTCTCCGTAGTATCTTTGTCTGTTCTTGAAACATGTAACCAGATATGTTCAAAATACAAATGCAAAGAGGAGAAATGTCCTGAATAAAGTGTATTCATCTGAGCTGCATGTTTTGAAAGACCTGCTTCTTCCCTCCATTCATATCTTATTTTTGTATTTTAATTGGAGCTTTGCATAATTTGAAAGCAAAATGGATAATCAATACAAAGATTAATTCAGCACTAAATCCATGTAGGAGACCATTTAGATTTTCTGGCAAAAAGTGGCATAAAATTAACTTAGTGTCTCCAGAAGGTAGCTATTAAGCTATCCTTTAATAACCTAGAAGTACAAATATAAGGAAAATCAGAGGAAGAGCAACACCATTATATGTGAAATTAAAGATTGATGTTAATATTACATAGTGATATTAATAAATTTGAATTCCAGTAAAGAAAATACTGGTGATTTGTAGCCTTCCACCATTTCCCATTTCTGAACTGGTGTTTTCAGCTACAGAAGGCTGCACTCATCCAAAAACACAGTCACCTTGATTAATTTTTAAAGAGAGAAAGTGGTTTCCTGTGTGAGGCAGGCATATAATGGGAGCATTCTGCTGCTAACCACATAGGGAGAGGCCATTTTGACATTAGCAACTATCGTCTGGTCTGTGACCATTAGAATTCTGTATCCACTGACAGGAGAGGAATTCCATGACAACAGATGGCATCAGCTGACTTTCTTCTCAGGATCTCACCTCAGGAGATTCCAGTACTGAGTGAGATTACATTCCTGTTTGAAGTAGATGACTCTTCTTTTCATATATTATACAGAATGTATTAATATATAGTGAAATTACATTTTGCAGTTTATAGAATCATGGTAGAGAGGAGAATATGCTTACTAGCATTTTAATATTGTTGGACTTTGGTGCAAAATACAAATTTAATTTATCAAAAATGGTTGCTCTATAAAAATAGAAACAAATTAGTGATTTCCAGGAGTTAATAATGGGATATAATAGATGGAAAATAGATGTGGTTGTAAAGAGGAATTTTTGTGGTTATGGAAGTACCATTCTTTATTTTGACTGGGTGATGGATACAATAACCCACATGCGGTATAAAATTACATAGATCATACACACACACCCATGCATAGCAGCATAAGTAAAACAGGAAATTTGAATAAGATCAGTGGATTATATCAATGTTAATATCCGGTAGTGAAATTGCACTGTAGTTTTGCAAGATGTGATTACTGAAGGAAGCTAGGGAAAGCGTACACAGGAATGCTCTGCATTATTTATTACAACTGCATGTGAATCTACAATATCTCAAAGCAAAGTTTTAAAAAATATATATAATAGTGTTCTAGTTTCTGGTCAGAGTGTAAGGAATAAGAAACTTGGGAGGCCTCTTGCTCATCTTCACAAGAAAAAAGAGTTAACTGAAAATCAACCACTCTTCTTAGATCCTTTATTTTTTTAAAAGATTTATTTTTTTTTATGCATACAAGAACTGGGGTGTAGGCCAGAGGTGTTGGTGGGCGGTGGGTGAGAGGTTCACCAGATAGAGTGGGGAGCAGAACAGGTGGATTGACTGAAATAAACTGCTAAGAGGAGCAGAGGGTGAGACAGGAGAGGTCTGCTGCGCCATGTAGCCAGGGATCAAACTCGTGCTGCGGTGGCCTAGCTCCCTGGCCAGGATTGAACTCTGTGATGCAGTGGCTGCCAAGAGCTTCATAGTGCTGAGACTTAACCCCTTGTACCACCAGGGAGGCCCCCTTCTTAGGTCCTTTAGAGAATAAAGATCACATGGTAAACTGCAGGGCCCCAAATGGGAGAGAGAGGCCCAGATTCCTGGGGTGGAAGTCCCATGGAGAAACCACTGCTGGAGTCTGTCCAAGTTTAAGAAAACTTAAACTATAGTGATGAATTGCTGGAGGCTCACTGTGGACAAACGTGAGAATTAAAATTCCAATGGGTAAGGGCAGTCAGAGAGAGCCAAAACATTTTTCAGAAGTTTTGCTTCAGAAACCTTAGCAGGTTTTCACAATGAACATCATGAAAAATGTCTGTATGCTTCTAGCAGGAAGAGGATGAACACAGTCATTTTGAAATACGCTCAAAACATTATGTTTTCCTTAATAAAGATGCCCTCCAGGGAGACTATCTTACCAAAGCCTCACTGATTGTAGTCTTACTGGAGTCTAACCAACCTGAAGGGTAATACATAACTCTAGTATGTTCTAGTCCTCTGTGTGGGAATGGAAATATCCAACTCCAGCTGCCTCTGACCCTCATTTATGTATGTATGTATGTATGTATGTATGTAATGAAGATGGCACTCCAAGGACAGACTCATTAAAGGAATGAAAGTAATCACAAGACAACCAAAACTTTACTTCTCACACCTTGCTGACACCTCAGTGATATTCCTGGATAAAAACATAGGAATACAATGAGGGAATGAATATGTCAGGCATCATTGAAGATTCTCTATGGAAATCCAAAGACAACAGATCTGTGAATCTTCTTGTTTTCTGAGGAAAATGTGCAAATTCCTCTTGTAGTGCTGTTTTTGCCTTATCTGTTAAGTTCTGATAAATTCTGTTCATTTTCTTTCATCTCCACATAGTTTTTGATTTCACCTTTGATTTCCTCATTGATCCAATAGTTGTTTTCTACAAGTCTATAGTTTTCCTTCCTTACTATTTTAGGTTGCTTTCTGGTTTCATACCATTATGAATCAAAAACTTACTTGATAAGTTTTTAGTCTTCATAAATATTTTGAGACTTGTGTCTAAAATGCGATCTAGCCTTAAGAATGTTTTATAAGCATTGGGGCCTTCCTGGTGGTGCAGTGGGTTAAGGACAGCACCACGAAGCTATCCAGAGCCACTGCAGCATGAGTTTGATATGCGCCACTGCAGCACGAGTTCGATACCTGGTTAGGGAGACTCCCACATGGCACAGCAGACCTCTCTTGACTCGCCCACTGCTCCCCTCAGCAGTGTACTTCAGTCGATCTGCCTCTGTCTCTGGTGAGACACCTCTATCCTACACCCCAGCTTGTATGCAAAAATAAATAAATCTTAAAAAAGTAAGAATGTATTGTAAGCATTGAAAAGAATATGTATTTTGGTGTTTTGGGGTGGAATCTTCTGTAAATATCTATTAAGTCCATATCATCCAATTTGTAATTTAAATCAATTGTTTAGACAGAGGTCTAAATCTGGAAATAAGTGAGTCAGTATTTATACATTTCATCAATATATACATGTCTATATAGATACTAAGCTTAAACTTAAGCATGAGAAGCTCCTAGTTTTCTTATAGAAAAAACAAGCTTTTAGTACATTATCATGTGTCCTCTAAATTATTTCAGTCAAGGAAGTCAGAGGCTTAAATTGAAAAATTCTAATTATTTGAAGTCTTTTCATAATATGGTTTACTTAGACCTATAATTAATAATATAAATTATTCATTGAGGCTAAGAATAATAATAATAACAATCTCATAAATTTTTATTTCAATTATAAGTCTAGAGGTTGCATTGATATACTTTTAATAAGATATAGGAAGATATATTTAAAGATGTAAGTGGGAGAAAACAACATGGGAATCTCATAACATAGTAATCATTCTGTAGACTCAGATAGGAAAGGAGTATATTTGCTTAAGCAAGTGGTCTAGAAATTCCACAAATGTGGTAGGCACTAAGACTCCAGTTACTTTACATTATGAGGGGAAGAATTTCATTATTTCGAGAGTAAATCAGAGAGGCAAATATTAGAAGGTGAAGTAGAAGTTGAATTAGTGAAATGGAAAGACTAGAAGCTATATTGTACTACAGTCATACCATTCACACTATGCCTAGGGCCATAAAAACCTTAATAAAATGATCAAGTTAATTTATTTGGAGAAATTAGTGATAGGTCTGGAATTGACATCCAGATTTTTATTGGGTAGAATATAGCAACAAATGCAGAATGATGCAAGAGCACTGAGAAAAATTGAAATGATTTCCTAGAAATCACAGAATTTACAGGATGCTGTCATGCTGATTCACGTCAAGTTTAACTACATTTTCTAAGGCCAATTGATTCTCACCCAGTATTTGCTTATTATGTTATTAAAAATGTGTATATAATACATATGTATATATATATATATATATATATATATGGTACATTCTAAGCATTAGAAAGTTTCAAAGTGATATGTTATCAAATCCATTCTAATTAACTACATGATTCCTGACTATCCTCAAACATACTTAGCACATAAATTTAAGTGACAGCTGATTCCTACAAAGCTATAAGGTACAAAATGAACCAGATCAAAGTGAAGCGTATGGAAAAAGGATTTAGTAGTTGTTTAAGACACTATTTATTATTTCCTGAGGAGTTGCTTTCTTCATCTCTGAACTTTGACTCTATCTGGATGACAGCATTCCACCCAAAGAACCTACAACATCCTGACTGTGACCAGGAATCTGAGACAACACTGAAAAGAATCTGTCGAGTTCAGTACAGGTGAACCAGTTTTGGCGATATGCTAGAAAATTTAAGATGATCATAGATTTTTCTGGAACCATATTGACTGCTCTCAGTCTCTATAAGGCCTCTTATAATGCCTCCAGGTCATAGTTCATGCCATATATGAGCCATTCATGTGCTATGCAAAACAAACAAAAAAAAAGTTCGTACCTAATGCTTTTGAGTTTGAATTCCTGCTTTGCCATGGGTTATCCATGTGACCAGGTACATGTCATTGCTCCCCTGTGTCTTGGTGTCCTCATCTGCAAAATAGAGAAAGATGATTCATTTCATAGGGCTGTTGTGAAAATTAAATTAGATAATTTTGTAAAACTCTTTTATATAGTGTCAAAATAGTAAGTAGTCAATAAGCAGTAGCTGTTATGTTCCAGACCAAATCATGGCTGAGACACCCAGTCAGTGAACCCATCTTTTCCTGTTTCTCTAGATCAGAGGCAATCTAACAGTTTTAGTAGCATAAACTAAAAATACATTTAAATCATAAGCTTATATCTATCTGTCCACCCATTCATCCATCTATCCATCCTGTATCTATCACCCATGTATCCAGTATCTATCTACCTACCTATCTACATTTTGTTTCTTTTTATTTTCCTATTGTTTATCCATTCACCTACTATTTGACTCTTATAATTCAAGTTTAATCTACACATATCTCATTCTACCCTTGACTAAGATCCCTAGAAGTAACAGTGGCTGTTTGCAAGTTTATGTTTCCATATTCATCCAGATAATACCAACATGTATATAGAGATAAGGGAAAGAGGCCAGAGAACAAATGAAAAAGTTTAGTTAGACATTTCCTTTGGTTTGAGTCAATTGAACTGTATTGGGATGGAAGTTTGAGTTGATTAAATTCATTCGAACAGTAAAGAATATTTTGCTCCTTTTTATTCAGTTGTTACACTAAAAAAAAAAAAGGAAAAAGAACATGCTTCTATTTTTTTTTAATGCCATCCGAACTAGAATGAAATGTGTGTTCTCATTGGTGTCGATCTCAGGTGAGCCAGCTGCTCCTCACATGTGCATTATCGGGTAATGACACCCTGGCTTCCCTCAACTAAAACACACTAAAAAAATTGCTGTCAGATTAACATGGCACCTGCCCTGTCGAATATGTCTCCAGCCATCTGGAATGCAGCATAACTAAGTCCTTGATTCCATATTTCACTTACTTCAGTTTTGTTGTAAGGAGCTTAAAAATTCAACTCTCAAAAAGACTTTCCTTAAAAGTGTGTTTTCATTTTAGAAACAATGGCATGCCGTCAAAGACATCATAATGTACAAAAAGTTTGTAAAATAACAAGTATCTAACTAAGACGTGTTTTTCATAAAGAGGACAAGTACTTTATATTTTTCAAGTGCATTCTAAGTTTTGAAATATATTTTCATTTTTTTCTTCACATAATTTTTCTTTAATTTCCTGAAATATCTAAATGTACTTTAGATATAGTTTTTGATGACTCAGGAAATACCAGTTTCTGCTTATGAACAGTGCAGACATTGATTTTTTTGTCACTAGAGTAAAGCATTATTTCCAAGCACTGGGGGTTCTTATAGAGGCAGAAAAAATGTGCATAAAATGTTGTCAGCTCTAGTTTTGTAATTATACTTTTTAAGTCACATATTTAGTGAGGGTATCTAGCATTTATATAAAAATTAAGCAATACAAATTTCTGATCCACTCTTGCTATTTTTGGAGCAGAGTACAGTATGTCATTTCAGCAGAGGAAAATTTAAAGGAAGCATAGTTTCACTTCCTTGAAGTTAAATAAAAAAGATATATTAAATATCTGAAATTGATATTAGTTTATCAGTCACTTTAATGTTTGTGTTTGTTAATAAAAGTTTTTCTTGGGCTTAAAGGAAGTATTGGCAGTAGCATAAACACCAGAAAGTACAGCAGACTTTGCAATAGGGTGAATGATACTTCTATCATTATAGTTAGTGGGTGCTTACCAGCGTCATACTAGTGAATTAGCAATGGATAACATGTATTCTATTTCTGGGGGTGATATATAATATTATTGTCTTCTACAGTTACATACATGTAATAGAAACTGTGTGCCCAAGAAAAGAAAATACTGAGAATCAAATCCACTGTATAGTTATGCATGCTTGGAAATATCAGGACTAAAGAATAATCTGTATTTAAAAAGTTACCTTTAGTGAAGCACTCCTACATCTATCAATTTTTTTTTAAGATTTATTTATTTATACATACAAGCTGGGGTACAGGCCAGAGGCGTGGGGCAGCGAGAGGGTTCACCAGAGACAGAGTGGGGAGCAGAACAGGCAGATCAGAAATACACTGCTGAGGGGAGCAGTGGGCGAGGCAGGAGAGGTCTGCTGCACCATGTGGGAATCTCCCGGGCTGGGCTTCGAACTCGCATCACGTGCTGCCGACAGCTCCACAGCGCAGCGCTCAACCGCTGCGCCACCGGGGAGGCCCTACTTCTATCAATTTTATCTCAACCAATCATCACATTCTGTGGATGATGGTGCTGATATTCGAATCCTTTCTCTTTCTCTAGTCAAAATGTTTTATGCATTTTTTGTCATTTTATGAATTTCCTGCTTTGGGAGTAATTTTACTGTCAATTCACGAGAACTTTGAAATGTCATGGAACTTTTGGAAAATACAGTACTAATAATTAAAATTCAATCAAAAGTTCTTCTGACAGTGTCATATGAATGTGCAAGTTCTTCATAATACACACACACACACACACACACACACACACACACGAAGGCAATAGGAAAAAAAAAAAACTCACCCATGAAAAATGAATAAAATTTTGACAGCAAATACATACTATATAACTCAAACTTATATATGTCATATTGGAAGCTTCTATAACATACCAATACATTGGAAAATGAAACACACAGGGACATGAAGCTATTAGGTAGTGCAGACTGTCATTTTTCATGTTAACAGAGTATTTTGTCAGCCTTATCCAGCAAAAACTCTGATGTATAAAACAACATTGCTAACAGATCTGTCACCCTCTGTCCTTCATTTTTACTTTGCATATGCATCTCACAGTTCTCTGAAGAGCTTGCCTTCCCACTTAGCCCTTCATGAAAATCCCTGAGCTGCCTTTTTCATTCTGAGGCTTTGTGTACAACAGTGAATCCTGCATCTTTCATCTCACCTGATAGAAAGGCTTCCCCAAGCCTCAGGTAACTGTTAGAGGACTTGAGGAATGCACTATGAGAAGGAAATCATGAGAGCACAAGGACACTCCACTCTCCAGGGAGAACACCGAAAGTAAAATCAA
Source organism: Scalopus aquaticus (assembly GCA_004024925.1). Lineage (NCBI taxonomy): Eukaryota > Metazoa > Chordata > Mammalia > Eulipotyphla > Talpidae > Scalopus > Scalopus aquaticus. The sequence goes on along the minus strand of PVIJ01009166.1, from coordinate 46,557 downwards.
TCACATGAATTAAGAGCTTTTGATGAATAAATAATTCATACAAACTAAATTAATTAACCAGTTTCCAAGTCAGGCTTAGTATATCCAGAGTTTGCTAGCATTGCATCAATCGAATTGTAATCATCTGACTTTGCTTCATATGGTTTTCAAATACAAATGAGTGTGCTGGATTGAAGGTTACCATTTAAGAGAAGCTAACAAGCCAAAACCAGGTGGTTGGGCACTCACTTCCCAATGTGCAAACCCAAGACTAAAACAAGTATTTCTTCATAAACACTCTGACCACTGTATTTAATGGTGTTGACATTTACATAAATGGATTGCAGTGTAGTTGTTGAACATATACTGGGATGATTCCATAATCCTGTTTTAATTAGATGGATGTTGTGAGCATAGAAAAATCACAAGCTGCACTCCCTGTGGTGATGCCATACTGGCAAGGAATCAATCACCACGGCTCTGGTTGCCATAGAAACTGATAGCTCCTGCACCACCATCTAAGTGGCAAATGATTGGTGGTGTACTCATAACACAGGGAGAGCAATGAGTTTTTCTATCCTGTCCAGCAGCTGTGCCAGAGAGTTAATTAAAAGCAGAGAACATGAAATAAATCTAAATCTGTGAAGAAATGAAATGTACAGTACAAATTGAATTCCCGTGTCGAACAGAAATTAATATGCAGCGCAAACCACAGAGCTGCCTGAACAAGCAGCAGCTGGGAATCTTGGGCAATGTTGCCTCTGAGGCGGTTAGAGTTGAAATGTGGAGAGGGCACCTCCTTATCTTATTACCTAAACAAGCACTTTGTTCAGCATTTGTGTTGACTGATGCATGCAAATTGCAGTCTCAAATGTTGAGAGTTCCCGTTTCTAAGCAGGAAGGACAAAGCTTAACTAAGATTTAATTAACAAACTGTTAGCAACTGCGGTTTATCAGCTGTGAACACAATGTAAGTAAATGTTTCTACTCCTGTACTAGAATTCACCAGACAACCTCTATGAAAGTCAATGTGTTTTTATTGATAAGCCACGAATTCGGAATTCATATTTCAAATATCTCAAGCTGAGCAGCAAATACCTGAAATGCTTTCCCCCAAAATAAGAGAAGCTTGACATAGAAATAAAGTTTTGTCCCCCCCCCCTTTTTCTCATAGGATAAGCTACAGCAGATCAGGCATGAAATATTTAACTACAGAGAACCACGTTTTCTTGGTTCAGCCCAAACTCATTCTGAGTTTTCGGTGTTATCGTATGGAAAAGTTAGCACTTGAGGAACCCGGTCTGTGTGTGAAGTCAACCACTTCCACTGGGCAAGTATTGCAACCAAGGGACCACACTATATATCTCTGCAGCTGCCTTATATGCCTGCACTTAAAGGAATCGGAGGAAAGAATAACAATCTTACACCGTGTAACTCACCCAATTCTTCCAAGTAGGACAAAATCAGGCTTTTAGGGAGTGAGCATGGTTGACACCTGAAGAGCAACATAATGCTGATTGAACTTCTTGGTTTATAGCATACTGACACATTCACATGTACTTAATGTCCACCTAATGAATTTCTAGAATTTTCCTCTTATTAAGATGTATTTTCATCTGACTAGTCCTGTATTTCTAATGGCAGCTGAATTTTTGTTCACCTAAATATAATTTACACCATTCCTCCAATTATCCATTTAAATACATTTTCCTGTGTGATAAACTAAGAAAACAAATACCATGATTCCATATACTCGTTTATGACAGTAGGTCTGCATGAATCAGAGTTTCATATGTAGTTAAGAAGGGTTTGGTTTGAAAATATCACAAAGATGTGCACGACATATGGAATGAAGCCCCAAAGTATCTTTTTCAAGGAGAGCGTTTTGCAATTTGCAGACTGTGAATAGGCTTCCAGTGACTGGTGCGGTCAATAAGATTGCTTGAGCAAGACATCGGGTTGACATCAGGTGGGAGGGATGAATAAAAATGTTATTGAAATCAAGACAAGATGAGCTTACAATATTGTTCTAACTGTACAATTTCAGATTTTAAATATAGCTAAGTTAATTACACTATACCTATTATCATCTCTAAGAAGGAACACTGATAATAGTAGGAAACTCATCTGATATTATTCTTCATGAGTATAAGTCTCTAGATGCATGAAAAGAATTTTTAAAAATATGCAAAATTTCTAGAAATACTGAAATATGGTGTCACAAATATATAAAATGACAAAGACATGTAGCTAATGTATAAGAGCAGAAATTTACATAGCAAATATATCACAGACAAATATATTTCAGAATGGAAGATGTTCAGATTTCACAAATGTTAATGCCACTCAAAGTATCCCTTTCTATTCACAAACTTGGAAGGTTTCAAGGTAAATATATTTTTACAAATATTCTATGTAGTTAGAACTTAATAGCTCTGGTCTAGTGTCATAAAATGGGATGTACGGATCAAAAATATTAATCTCTATGGTTAATAACATTAAATGAATCAAAATCTTGAATCTATATCCTTTCTTTACTACTTTCATTGCTAGATTATATCCCTATAGTCTCTAATACTTATTATTGTCCCCAATTCATTCTCTTTGATATGCCATTTTCATCTTTGGGTTGAGGGGTGGGAATTGCTATCTATAAAGCTCTCCAGCTGTTTCAAGACTAGTGTTGCTTTTGCTCTTACCCACCCTACGTGATAGAGAACCAGAGCTCCAAAACGTGGTTCACAAACCTGTTTACTTATCAAAATCAACTAGAAGACATACAAAAAGAAAAAAAGACAGTGAAAGAACAGATTTACAGGATTCTGTAAATCCTGATCTAGTGGGTCTGAATAGCACAAGAATATTCAAAATTTTCAAAACTTTCACAAGTGAATCTAAAGTGCAAACTCACTTTAGAAAAAAGAGACATGGTGCTTCCCTGGTGAATATCAAGTTAATCACCAACCACTGCTAATCCACATGGCATAGCAGATCTTTCCTGTCTCGCCTGCTGCTTCCCTCAGCTGTGTATTTCAGTGGATCCGCCTGTTCTGCTTCACACTCTGTCTCTGTGAATCCGCTCATTCCCTGCACCTCTGGCCTACAACCCAGTTCTTGATTGTATAAATAAATAAAATAAATCTTTAAAAAGAAAAGAAAAAAGGCAGAAATTTAATGTCAACCAAATCTGACATCTAGTGATCTTTTGATCATTTTTATTGATGAACATCTCATCTGATGAGAACTATATGGTGAGGCTCCGTAATTTATACAAGCAATGCTGATCTGTCACCTTCTTAGTGAAAGATTTTAACCATTTTGTTGCAACTGGCTATATAAGAATAATAAACAAGGGATCTTTCCCCAGAAAAATACATGTAAACATATTTACATACAAAATTTGCAAAGAATTCCCAGGGTTTTGGTAATTTCCCAGAATTTCCCTGATAAAATAACTCATTTTATTACACTCTAGCCTGCATATTTGGCATTCTTAGAATAATTATTTTTTGACTTGTGCTCTTGTAATACAGAGTTGGTCAAATGTTAGTTACTATTTTATTACTGCTATTACTATGTACTCTAAGTAAGCTCTCTTATATAAACACCAGTGTTATATCTTTAGATCTAAGTATAAGGTAAAAAGCTTTGTTTCTCTGAAAAATAAATCTATGCATTTGCATAAGAATATTAAATAGAAACAATTTCATTCTCAGTTTCTAGTGAAGCCCCCATGCAAAATAGGAAGTACAGACCACAAATAAGTTTGTAGAAAACCTGCTCTGTAATTCTTAGTCTCCTAATCACAGCAAGGATATAAAGAGGTTGGGAAATGGTATATTAAAAGGTAAATCTTTGGAGAGAGTTAGGCATGAGACTCTGTTCTTATGGGTCCTGATGAGTACTCTTGATTCAAAGAGGAAGATTTTAATAATCTTAGAGAAATTATTTTGTTTTCCCTGAAATGTAAAGATAAAGGTGAATTGATATCCTATCAAGCCTAGGAGATTTCAAGGATGAGACTGGAAGGTTAATCATTCTGACAATAGAACAACTGATGTCAGAGCAATGTATGAAAGTTTCCTGTGGACCAGAAGTAGACACGTATAATAGAAAGGAGGTATGGGACTGTCTCAGATACTGGCCAGAAGATTACCTAGAAGGGCAAAGGGCAAGATAACCCAGATATTTCTTTAAGAGAAGAATAAATAACTCACCATAAAATATATGTCCTTCTTCAGTGACAGCAGAATTGTGAGAATCCACAGAATACCCAAAAAGGAAATGCATCATTTTGAATGAAACACCCGTGAGTCTCAGAACGTTTGGCACAGAATTACAATTTTAGTCAAGTGAGAAATTCTTTGTAACTCTCTTCTTTTCTCCAGCATCCCTAACTCAACTAATCCTGGAGTCAAACTCACAGCTAATATTTGAGGAGCCCAAGCAGCATCCGATGTATAAATAGCTATGAATTGAAGTAGCAAACATAAAATATGTTCTGTTCTCTTACCTGATAAATATGAATTCCTAAATATCTGAGAGCTCAGAGTTGAATTTAGAATTCATGAAATGCTTTTTGTCAATTGCTGGAAATTGATAGCATGTAGACAGTCCACCATTGCCTCCTGAATGCTTGGGAGAGCCCGCAGCTGTCTCCTTTCACTTGCCTTGAGAAATATCACAGACACACGTACAAATGGCGTTGACCAAAGGTCCACTTTCACTCATAGCACTGAAGACAGATGACTGTGGCTACCCCCAGACTCAGGGGTGCTCAGAGGGCCAGAGCAGCCTTCCTAGAGAACACAAAATCTACAGAAAACTCCTGTGCAGATGCCAATCATACTTGGCATCATTTGGGCAAAGAATTACAGGTTCTTAGATACTTCAAGCATCATGAGGTGAGAGGATGACAGTTCTTAAAAAGTATTCCTTCTTGGTCTGGATAATCTCGCTCTCCCATGTGGCAAAGCAAGACTAGAAGACAGCCAGCATGGGACTCTGTAAACATAAAGTCCAGAGTAAGAGCCCTGGCTCTAAAGATAAAATGTTTAGAAGAATTGGTATCTATTATTAGCATAAAAAAGAAGAGAGAAATCATACAAGCCACAAGGTGGAGAAAGAATGTTAAAGCCAATAATGCTCTCTTTCCCCCTGTGTGGGATTGGGCTATGGCTTTTGCAAACTGCTAAAGGGTGTAGCTATCTTTGAGAAAATTTAACATATTTGACATATTGATTCTTTAGGCATTTAAATTACTAGATTACACATTTGAATTACTGACTGGAAAACTTTATCACCTGTTCATGATTCAAAATTAATGAAACTTTTCCCACATTCCTTTCAAGGGCAAAGAAAAAACTGCCCCACAAAAAGCACAAAACGAAACAATAGTACTATATTGCTTATAAGTGAACATAGCCTACAAGCCCAGCTTATTAAATGTATTAATGACAAGTTTATTCCTACAATGAAATTTTTTAGCTAATCACAGCTTTCTTTGTTTTGCTCTTTGAAAGCCATGTATGTGCACTAGATTATTTACCATGTAGACTTATTTACCAAGCATTGGATTGCTTGCCTGTGTGTTACCTTTTTCTCTGGTCTTAGCTTATGTTTCCATCTATATAGTCTGAATGCCGGTGTTATTAATGTTCTGTGCTTTTTTATAGAGTATGTTTTCCATATCTAGTCAAAATATGTTGGGATAACCCTATATTTTACCATGTATGACATATATTTATATTAAAATATAATAAATATGTCTTAAATATTTAATATATTATAAATATATACTATAAATATTATAATAGTGAAATATATTGCATATAATAAAATATATGATATATATGGAATATATATAAATAGTATATGTTATATATAATAAAATGTAGGATTATTTTAATAATTCAACTATAGTTTATATATATATCCTATATATATATAGAGAGAGAGAGGGAGAAATATTTCTCAGGTAAGAAAATAGAATATATATATTCTGTTATGTTCTTGCTGTAGAGTGTATATATACATACATACATACATACACACATACACATACACACACACATATACTCTACAGCAGGAACATATATACTCTCAGTTGACTAAGAAAACCTGATGGGAAAGGGGAAAAAAACAGCGTCAGAACAGATGAGGACAACTGTAGACCTCAGCATTTTCTAAAGCATCTTGGAAATTCAGGAATCATTAGGCTTAGATACCATCTAAAGAGATCCTTTTTCAATAGTAGGTTGAGTCTGACAAGTAGAAAGTAAATTATAATTAGAATATTTATTCGTTTAGCAAATATTTATTGAGGCCTTACTCTTTGTCACAGTACTGAGGCAACACCACGGTCTCTGCCTGCCGAGCGGGAAGGATAGCGTCCATGCAGGCGGCACGCCTGTGTGCCCGTTGGGTTTGCACAGAACCCACGCCCAGAAGGACCTTGCACTTGATTGAATGTTCTCTTCTTCCTGTACTGAAATGCTAACGTTTTTGAGCAAGAGGCATTTTCATCTGTACAGGGTCCCACAGTTTATATAGCTGGTCCTGGATGGTGGGCTGTACATTCTAAATCTTTGCTTGTTTACAGATACTCTCAAATACTCCCATGTCTCACCTGGATCTGGAATTCGAATGTCTGATGCCTGTGAGTGGATTTAGGGTTCTTTGTTACGACACAATGCTGACCCATTTCTTGTCCCTATCAGAAATTTAAAAAGCACAGTTTGAAAATGTTCACAAAGCCTCTCTTCTGACAGCAAAACTCTGGAGTGACTTATTTAAATGATTAGTTTGTAATGTGCTTCTGTTTAAGGAGAACAAGTCTAATGCAAATCTAGTGAAAAAGAATTGTGCAAATTGAAGAATTTCTAAGTCTGTTCTTAGTACCTGCAGAAGTGGCACCATGTATTGTTATGATTGTCTTTTCTGACTTTTGCTGAGTAGTACTCTCTAGCTATAAATATTGAACATAGAAATTTCAAACCATTGGGAACATGATATTCTCCTTCATGCTTTTCTACTATTCAGGGTTTTCTCTTTTTCCCTCCTTCCCTCCCTCCCTTTCTTCCTTCTTTCTTTAGTTTTATCTATATATTCCTTCCTAGCAGGGCCTGACATTTATTTTTGCATCTTCACTACCAATAGGCAGGGCTTATAAGCAAAAAATTATTTACTGAATGATTAAAACAACTTTCCCATTTTCAGGACTCAGATGACTATTTTATGTGTATGTATGGAATTAGATAGGAATTATTACACTTCACTCTGTGAGCTTTTATATAGTTCAGAGTGTCTATTAGATCCCAGGTCATCTTTGATGTCTTTGTAATGGGTATTTTCTTAGTGATGTAATTCTGGTAGATCAAGGTGCTTTAGAGACTTCAGATACTTCTCTTTCTATATGGGTCTTATATATCCACTTAGACTGGTATGTCACGTTAAGGTGATTATTTAAAACTTAGATGATTCACTGCCCCAGCTTGAATTCTCTGTAAGCATAGCTGAGATGGAGTTTTGGTGCAAGTGTTTATAGGAATCAACAATTGTGCAGGGAATGGGGAAGAAACAGGGTCAGTGAGGATGAAGTCTAACTGCAATGCAGCATGTTTCATTCCTGTTGGAAAAGGGTGGGGGCAGGGGGTGGGCAGGATAGCCCTATTTCACTGAGACACAGGAGTCAGAGTGCTTTGGGAATAGCTTGACTTGAGCAAAGTGGTCTTTGAGCTGGGCAGCAAGTTCTTCCTTGAAATGAAATCTGGGTGTAACATCTCCATTTTTGCCACCAAAGATTTTCATCATAATACTTCTTGATCTAACTTCCTAAATTAAACAATCAGGATAATTAAAAATAAAATAAAATTGTATTTGCATAACAAGTGAGGTATTCAAAACTGGTTCTCCATCATGAAAATTAAAACAGTTTTTACAGTGCACAGATTTCACATTACATTTCCTTATTCTTCTTTTTTTAAGATTTATTTATGCATACAAACTGAGGTACAGGCTAGAGGTGTGGGGCGGTGAGAGGGTTCACCAGAGACAGAGTGGGGAGCAGAACAGGCAGAGCAACAGAAATACACTGCTGAGGGGAGCAGCGGGAGAGGCAGGAGAGGTCTGCTGTGCCAAATGAGGTGAGTTAATTGCCACGTGGGAATCTCCCTGGCTGGGTGTCGAACTCGTGTTGCCACTGCTGGCAACTCCACAGCGCAACACTTAACCACGCTGCACCACCAGGGAGGCCCTACATTTCCTTATTCTAATTATGGTTCTTTTAAAAATTCTACTGTCGATTTACCAACAATCAGAATCTGTGAATATAATATTGTATTGCTGACTATGTCATTATTTTTATGATCCTGGGTGGCTTCTGCTAAACCTTATAGACTCTAGAAGATCATTTTCATTTCAAAATAGAACTTCTGCGGTAGTCACCAGGAGATGAAATATTTGGTTATTAATTATGCTACTGTTTCTAGTCTATTCTATTATCTTCTCTTATCTTGTTCTATAATTTTTGAAACTGATACTTTGAATAACTTTATACAAAATCTGTAACACTTTAATATAATTAATTGGTTTTATTCTTCACAGCTACATCCCTAGTACACAGAAAAGTTCCCAGTAGAAGTTGGGAGGTAAATAAATATTTCAGAAATGACTTTGAAAAAAAATTTGAATGATTGAGTGAGTTAGTAATAATACTTTGGGACACTCATAAATAAGGGTATGAAAAAGGGAAGGCAGGATGTTACAGTAAAATACTTAACATATAAAAATCCTTAAATTCTCCAGTTCTGTAAACAGAAGAACTAAATGGAGCGCATGCAGTGTAACATACATGGAAAAGACCTGTGTTGGAAAGTGCTGGGAGAGGTCAACCTTAAGCTTAGTGTGATTTATTAACATTCCATTGTTGGGAGATAATGCTGGCACAAAGCAGGGATTTCCTGATGAAAACATACAATTCCCAAAAGGGTATTGATAGCAACATATATCTGTTCATTAGTTTGATCTTATTTGAGGGAAGTGTGGTTAGGCTTTTGACAAATTGGAGTCAGTTTCTGGAATCGCACAGTGATAGGATAATGAGAGGTACATAAAAAGATATTTTATCTAGAATATCATCTCTAAAAACATTTCTATACTTCTGAAGCACAATGCTATAAATTGATGTTACTTCAGTCAATCAATCAATCATCAATCAATAAAAGATGCATGAGGGGAAAATAATCCCTCTATATTGGTGCTATAATTGCAGATTTCCAAAGGAAATGCAAGATTTGGACAAAATTCAGATAGATTCATCATTCATAAATTTTCATTTTATGAATGCAAAATTAAGAAAATACAACAGGTGAATGAAGGTAGGAGAATATTCAGTTAGCTAGGTGAATTGCAGTCACTAAAAGTAATGTCTAAAAAAATGTTTACAGACTTTTCAGAAGGTTTGGATACAGTTCGGTAAAATGATCTGCTTTCAAATTGCTATTAGCAATATTTGTCCAATATAAGCTTAGCTTTATTCATCTCCATAAACGGAAAGAAATATACCAGAAACATTGGGGAGGGTCTTAATTTTCTTTCCTTTTTCAAATTATGTTTTTCACAGTAATGATTTTTCTCTAATCAGGAAAATAAATTTATTACGTATGTTAATCCTTTGAGTCCTGTGCTCCCCTTTCCTGAGAGTAAAGCTTAACCTCACAACATATATCCTGACACAGAAAAACAAAATATGCTTGGGGATTAAAGATTATGTGCAAATTCAATGTTTTTATTTCCTTTTCTCTGTGTTTCCTAAATTATATCATTGATTTGAATGTGTTTGCTTTCAAAAATTTCTTTTAAAAAGTGAAGGGAGAGGCCTCCTTGGTGGCGTAGGTGTTAAGTCTTAGTGCTGTCACCACTATGGCCTGAGTTCTATCAGAGATCTGATCCCCAACAGGGAGCTGACCCACATGGCGCAGCAGACCTCTCCTGTCTCACCCACTGCTCCCCTCAGCAGTGTATTTCAGCAGCTCCATCCCTCACTCTGTCTGGTGAATCCTTTCACCTCCTGTGCCTCTGGCCTACACCCTAGTTAAAACAAACAAACAAACAAACAAACAAACAAAAAGGAGAGAGAATTAGACCAATGTCTATAATATAGTACAAAAGAAAAAAAAAACACACACAATAAGTAAATAGAAAAAAATAAAACTTGAAAGAATAGCTTATTAAGAACATTGCAGCAATTGACCCAAAAATGCCAAACAAACATCTTGATAACTAGTGTAAAAAAGGCAACAGTGCTCTAATTAATTAAACACTGCAACAGTATTAGCTTATTAGGAGAGACTGGACTTTATACTTTAAATTTTGTTTCATCTTAACTAACTCCCTCATTTAACAAAAGTTCATTGACTGCATTTAAGGAAATAAATGATGACTTAGGCAGAGGAAAAAAGTGTAAGAAATACAACAAGTGAAGATAGAGTTATGGCAGATGAGGGAGAAAAATCTAGGGCTACAACCCTCATTAACTTTGTCCCTGAGGTGCTGGCTTTTGTTATAACAGTGTGCATGTTTATAAGATTTGTGTTATGTTATAAGCTACTTGAAGGCTGCTTGATATATGCTCTTTGATTTTGAAACTCATATTGTTGATATATTTAGTGATTAGCTGCTTAATGTCTGTCCCCTCTCCAATGTTTTGCCTTATCTCCCCACACTATCTAATCTTTAGAAAGTCAGGATTTGCATATTTGCTCATATCTTATCCCTAGAGCATAAAAAGGCAACCTGTTCCACAATAAGCCTCAATAAATATTCCTTTAAGTATTGATAAATTGATTGAATGACTGCCTGCAATCGTCTCTCTAAGGTTCACTTCAGCTGGGTGTCTTTAATTTATGATTATAACTGCCGCCTTCTTTTAATAACATTGATTTCCCTAACCACAGTCAGTTGGATACTAATATGCAAAGGGCTTTGGGTGGTTATTTTCTATTGGCTGCTGTAATTTAAAATTTTGTAGACAATCTAGATATCTCTTCATGCAAATTTGAAAGGGAGGATGTATATTTTTCATAAGAAACTCTCCTTTACAAAGTCTCCATACAGATGGAATTCGCCTTTGAATCTTATGTTCTGTAGACCTATAAAATGATATACATTTTAAGATGTCAGCATGAAATGTAAAAGAAATTATACCTCATGCATTCATAGTTTTAAAGTATTTTTTCTGAACATTGAAACTCTTCATCAAAAGAAATCTCGTGGGAAACTCTCCAATCTAAAGTTTTAAGAGCTTCTCTCATTAAAAGGATATAAGAAGAAGACAGGACCTCTCATGCCTTATTATCATCTCTTTTTTTTTTCTCTTCCTCCCCTCTCTTTATTTGGTAGTTCCTGATTATGGCTCCTCAGAAATCTATGGTTTTTAAGGGAGAACTGTGGTAGCCTGTAAATCTTTATTGTTAATATGACATGTTTCTTTTAATGGGAAGTTTGTACCAATAAGTCTGGCATCACAATGATGTTAATATCTGTCCCACGACAACAGCAGAATCTAACCAACTACTGTTGTATTTAGAGACGTGTGGAAATAACTCATTTCACACATTAAAGAGAAACAGTTTGGCTCAGGATATTATGCAATTGGATGGTGATTCACGGATTCTGGGTTTTCAAGTTGTACTTTTGCTGATGTGCTTGACATTAGAAGAGTTATCCTTCTCTTTACCTTGGCATATGCATCAATAAAGCAGCACATAACTGTGCTTACTCACCTCATTCTCACATAGTATTTATTCACTACTATTGATAAAGCACTATTTCATTTAAATCACTAATGAACATGTTCTAAGGAGTGGATAAAGGTGATCACCTGTGTAGCTAAATAATAATTTGAAGGAAGCTAGAAGCTGAAGGTATTCCTGTGTATAATAAGAACAAAAATACAAAAAAGGTATTATTTTAACAAAATAATTTTCAGACAAAATATACAACGTGGCTTAGCATAATATTCATTTCACTGTAAATCGGAGGAAGGCTGAGCATTACAGTTGGGGTAGAAAGTATGAGCAGCAGTTGGGATATGTACTATAATTCTAACAAGACAAGTGTGTACTGCCTTCAGGACCTTGAAAAGAAAGAGGTTGTTTTTGATATGTTGAAAGTTTGAAAAAAAATGTCTCGCTAGTTCTGCCTACTGGAATGTGAGAGCTAATAGAAAAAAGTGTCTATCATTGTAAATCTCACTTTAGGGTGCTGTTTTTGACTACTAGTAAATTGAATCTCTTAATTCTCTACTTGAGAAGGAATAGCTATTCCAACTCTAACAGAGAATACTTAAAAAAAAAAAAAAACAAAACCTTAGTAAGTAAAATGACCATTCTTTATCTTTATTCAAGGTAATCACATCACATGTCATAAGAATACTTTAGTGTCTTGTTCTTAGTGATGTGTACAGCAATCTTAGATTAATAGCTGAATTTTCTTAGAAAAGTACTTGAACTTCATGGAAGGTCACTTTCTTTAGTTCAGAATGTTTTTATTATGTTTCAATCACTTTGCACTTTAATCATTTACACCACTGAGTGGCTCAAATGCTTTCACCAAATGATCTTGCCAAATGAGGTGAGTTAACTGTCTTTGGGAAATTCATTCAAATAAAGATCACCAGGGCATCATTTGCTCAGTTAAAGTACAATGCACATGTTCAAGGAGTAAGGTGCTTACTAAAGTGCTTACAAAATAGTTTATTTGTCCAGGAAAATAAACTCCTGAGTTTTGTCTCCCCCAAACTCAATAATTCTTTCAACATGCTTGCCAAGGAAGTATAATAAAAAGATGTGAATTTGATCCACTGGATACCTTACAGATTGTTCAAGGTGACATTTTATTACATGAAGGACTAGGTCTGGGAAGATGTTGATTGGAAGGGGAGAATACAAAGATTTTCAAAGCACCTGTAGTGAATTGAAGTCTTGACCTCAGTCAACTTCAGTCACTCTGCACATGCTGAATGCTACGTGACAGGATGAGAATGTAAAAGTGAACAAGTGTCCTTGCCTTGAAGGAGTTCACAGGTGAGTGGGAACATTAACATGATTAAACAAGGTTAGCACTTTAACCTTCATCATGCAGTTCATTTTCCTTCTTTATAAAATGTAAAAATAATACACACCTCACAGGCTACTATTATATAATAATGAAGACTGCAGATGCCAACTAGAGTTAGAGAATCTGAACTTGAATCCAGATTCTATCCACGTGTCTTTTTTTTTTTTTTTTGGCTTCTTTAATTTCTGCACCAATGCTTATACTTTTATCTGTAGAGGTCTTTGGGGGCATCATAGTCCTCTATAGTCTTAGAGAAATGGAAGGGGGATTGACCCTGTGAGAAGAGAAAGAAAGTAAAAAGATTTTCTGTGGTTCATGGGAAGGACTAAAACTGGTGTCAGATTCATCGGGGCCTGTGGCTGGACAGCACTTCTAAGTCTACAGGACATAGGAAAATATAGCTGCTCCTCTTACAATTAATATGTGCAAAATATTACCATCTAAATTGAGAACCATGACAGATTAGAGGTGCAAGGAAGTTTAAGGGGCCTTGCGGTTTAAGGGCCTGATTCTTTCTTCTGCTGGTGGGAAAACCAAAAGCAAAAGCTGATCAATGACTTTTATACTGTCATCCTGCAAATTATTAGAAGTGAGACTGGAACAATATACTCGTAATTCTCCTCTCAATCTTCTTTCTGTGGACTTTTGTTTAAATATTATTAAACAGACAGAAATTGGTCAATAGCTATATGTTTAATAAATATATTTATTTGAATTATATATATATACACACATTTAATGGTGTATATATACATAAAACCACACATAGTACATTATATAGTACATTTACACATAATCCAAATGTACTTTAAATGTAACATATTATATACAAACAAACACAGAAAATCTAGACGGTATTTCACATATCAGCCACTGGTTTGAGAGATTATGAAAACTAAGAGCCTGAGGGGTTAAATGACAAATACCCTGTCTCCAGATATACAACACAAATAATTCTTGAAAAATGACTAAAAAGTACTTTGTTTAGGCTGTTGTTTCATTTTTCCATTCTCTCTCTTTCTATTATTTATGACCACACAAATATTCCCAAGAATTCACATGTATGCAGACTCCTTTGTGGTATTCCCAGTTTTTTGTGCCCTACCTATGAAACTTGTGTGGCACTATATAATCCTTTAGCTCATCAATCTTCTTTCCCTCATCTCACAAATCAAAACTTACCTGCCCCCTATTCTAATCCCTCTGAACCTCTTGTCAAATCATTGCTTTCTAATCTCCGCTGAAGTCATTCTAAAGAGTTAAAGGATTGCTCATATCCCTCCCAGAGACACATCCATTTTAAAAGCAATCACGAACATGTCATGTCTCAATTTCCTGGAATAATTCCAATATTGGAGATTTTACATTTTGGGGAAAGTATTAGAAGCTTTTGGACAACACCATAAAGTCACTTAGAAATTCAGACTGAGTTATTAGGAAGTTACTTCAAAAGATGTGCCAGAAGTAAATTGAGCACATAGTAAAAACATCCTTTGAAAACTAAAACAAAAAACCCAGGACCTTATAAGTCATAAACACAGACACTCTCTGGACCTGGCTATTTTCTATGTAGAACCTGAACTGAATCTAAAGTGCCAATCCAGCTATGGAAAATCCCAGGATACCTGTTATTTAAACTGTTTTTGTTGGTTTCCTACTATTTTTAATGATATTTTTTTCCTTACCTGAATAACCCAGAGGCTGAGCAAAGGCAACCCGAATCCTGTGGTTCTCTTTAAACTCAGCTCTATTCTCTGCTTCTTCCCACCTCTCTCTCTCGGCTTCTTCCCACCCCCCACTCAGTTGCCATGTTCAACAACACTTCAAAGATGTGGCTGGCTTCATTTCGAGGCTTAGATTCTGTTTAAAGAAGAAGCTAAATTGGAATCAGTTTATCACCCTTGGCTAGGATTTTTAACAGAATTTAAAACTGGAGAGGAACCCCAGCCACATCTAAAATGATACCAAGAGTATCAGCTGGAAGCTCGATCTTCAAAGGAAACTGCAGCTCTGGATAAAACCCACATGTCACTGGTAGCATCGCATCTTGAGTCCAGACGCAGTTGCATGGATACCCACGGCACTTTTAGTACTTTTAATTTTCTTCAAAAAATAATAAATTAGGCTTATTTTATTTAATTTTTTACATGATGATGCTTTTATTAAAGTAAATGCAGAGAAAGAAACTGCTGAAAGACACACAAACACAAATGATCCTAAAATTAATTTTCTCTGATTTATTTTGAATCAGGCCAGTAGAGGTAGTGCTGAGAGCACGAATATGAATTATCAAATGCTCTTGTGGGGTAGAGAAAGCAGAAACCACCACTGAGTTCTTTCACCTAATTGATAGTAGTAGAGTGGAGACAGTCAGATGAAAGCGGAAATATTGTTTTGAAAAAAGCAGAAGTATTTTTCCATACCTTCTCACTTCACCTCTGTTTTCAAGCTTTGCCTAACATACAGCGTACATCTAACAAAACCATTGTATGTCTTATAATAAGTGGTTGAACTCAGTGTTTTATTTTCTGGAAGTGTCATATTTTAAAAGTTGTTTCACTTGAGACAAATGTGGAAAGGACAGGTGTTCTTCATAGGGTAGCATTAGAAAGTTCCAGTCTGAATAGTGGGATAAAATAATGGCATATTTGTAGAACTGTATGCATTTTGGAATGGCTGGGGTGCAGGATGGAGACAAAGATGACCCACTAGGAAATAAAACTAAGGAGTAGCGATAAGGATCTTATTACGCAGTGTAGATTGACAAGTGTGGGGAGTGACCCCAGGTTAGGGAAGCACACAGAACAGAAAAGGCACAAGAACCACGAGGGCACCTTGAGCACTCAGCAAGCCAGAAAAAATGCAATGAGGAGTCTAGTGGACACAAAAGTCAGGAGAGATCTGAAGGTGAACCAGTTTGAAGGGATTATTGAAGGATATATAATGATACAATGAACAGTGATGGCGGTATTCTGGGCAAGAGAAAATGAAACACAGTGATGCACTGAAAAGGCAAAATCTGCAATTTTAGGAAATGAAATAGGAGAACCTGGAGATTCTGCCCCGGTGAGCCACTTATTTAGAGCCTGACACAAGGAAGTTGGGAAACTTCCTCAAATGTACCTGTGTGGACTACATGGTTGAGTGGAAAGCTCAAGCTTTGGAAACTTGCAGACCAACACTGATTTTCTCTTTGGAACTTGGGAAAGCAATGCTTGGTGCTTTCCTCACCAAACACTGGTTTTTACATGTATAAAATGAATAATAATACCAATCCCCTTATAGCATATTGTGAATATTAAGTCAATTTATGTAACCAACATCTGACTCAATTTTTGACTAATATTGGGTATACAATCAAAATTAATTTCCATTCCTGTAGAAAACCTGTTTGAAATATGTTTGCATTTCATGAAGTAAAAAAAGGGATTTGTAGTAAAACAGGATTCAACATAACAGACAAGAATATAAATACCACAATAGAAAAAAGAGCCAGGGACTGCATTAAGGGTAAAGCCAATTACGGCCAAACAGGAGAGATTTTAGCAACATTAATCCTTAGGACATTTGTGAGACAGGAGCAGAAAAGCTATCTCCTTGATAATTAGGACCTATTGTCCTTCTAGGCTGGTACATAAAACACATCTTTTAATGACCTTATTCTCCTATCTTTTTAAGATGGTGCTTTAAAAAAAAAACACACTTTTTCTTGCTTAGCCCATTTATGTATGAGTACTTCAAGTAATGGTTTCAACCACCAAGGCAGTGTACCAAAATGCTTTGTAGCTCATTTTCCAGAGCTTAATATCTGGAAGTAATTAATAAAACACTTTTATTTTAGTGTCAGCCAATTAAACTGACTCTCATTATTTGTCCTCCTACTATGTATTAAACACTAGGTGAGGAACTATGACTAAAGGATGCATAAGATAGCTCATTCCTTCAAAGGTGTCACCACTTAAAAGTCCTGTTTTTTTTCATGTGGATTTTCTTATTATGACCTATGGGATATATCAACAAACTTCTCTGAGTCATAGTAGGGAATAAGCAGAGTTTTTTAAAAAATTGGATAAAATATCCTATTACTTCACATTATTTTTCAAAACTGGTCATTTGCTGCTAGAAGTTCATCTTGTCTTGTAATATATCTTAAAGTCAGACATAAGACAGAATATTGACTTCCAGAATCAATAACCTATTTTCAGTGCAAGAAATTATTTTAGTAGGCCCCAAACATTCCGGTATCAAGGAAACCTAGTCCTAGCAATATCATGTGATCTTCAAAGGTAGGTGTTAAATCTTGCTTCACTTTCTCAAAATTAGGGATAGATTATCCAAGGTAGCTTACCAAAAACTTTGCTCAGTAGTTCAAGGCTAGTAGGTAGTGGTAAAAATACTTTATCTCTAAATATGCATTTCTCCTGGAAAATACTCTTTAGGAAAAAAAAAAGATTTATTTATTTATTGCATATAATGCTGAGGTGTAGGCCAGAGGTGTGGGGAGGTGAGAGAATTCACCAGAGACAAAGTGGAGAGCAGAACACGCAGATCGACTGAAATACACTGCTGAGGGGAGCAGTGGGCAAGGCAGGAGAGGTCTGCTGTGCCATGTGGGAAGGTCCCTGGCTGGGTATCGAACGTGTGCTGTGGTGGCTCAGGATAGCTTCATAGTGCTGAGACTTAACCTGTTGCACCACCAGGGAGGCCCTACTCTTGACTTCTTTTTACTCTCTCATTTCCCTCACTCAAATTGATGTCTGATGGTGCTAATTTCTAAATATTTCTTGAACCTACATGTCTTCCACCTCTATTCTCTCTAACAATGTAAGGCCCTTATCTTCCAAATCATCATAACTGCCTCCTAAGTCATTTTACATCTTCCTCCTCTCCTGTTCTATTGACAAAATGATCATCCATAGGAGAAACTGACGAGGAATTCATTTGCTAGAAAACTTCAGTAGAATCTTACTGTCTACAAGATCAAATCCATTTCTCTTTTTTAAAAATAAGCCTTCTCCCATAAACGGATGGCCTACGTGTTTAGCCTTTCTACACTGCACTCCCTGCTTCACACTTTATCTGGAACCCTCAAAAACTGCATCCCATCCACACCTCTCTAGCATGTGCACTCTAAAAACCATTTCAAATACCTTCTCCCTCTCTCTTACTTCTTCACTTGACCAGCTTCTACTCATATTTCAAGATTAAATTCATGTGTCCTTTCTTTCTTGTAGAAAGCATAATCTGACAATTTTCCTTTAGGCACTGTCAATTTTTTTTCCTCTAAACCTGAACAGCTCTCTGTATATCCTTTCGTCATTGTACCAATTGACATTACATATGTAGATTCAGCTCCTTGATGTAAACAACCACATGCCTTTAGACTCTGTGTCACTTTCTCCTATTAGGCCTGCACAATGGGGATCCCTCAATGAAATTTTTATGAACCATACCAACTGCCTCTTCTTTTCCAAATGTGTAACACTCTATTTGCCATGGTTACTACTTTCTTATGAACACTTCTCTCCACTCAGTTTTAATAAATATATTTTAGAACTATAACCCTGATAAGTGATGCTTTATAAAACTTAGGGCCTCCCTGGTGGTGGCAACGGGTTAAGTCTCAGCACTGTGAAGCTATCCATAGCCACTGCAGCACGAGTTTGATCCCCGGCCACGGAGTTAACCCACATGGCACAGCAGACCTCTCCTGCTTTGCCTGCTGCTCCCCTCAGCAGTGTATTTCAGTTAATCTGCCTGTTCTGCTCCCCACTCTGTCTCTGGTGAATCCTCTCACCATTCCACACCTCTGGGCTACACCCCAGTCCTTGTATGCATAAATAAATAAATCTTAAAAAAAAAAGCAGTGTTAACTTTTCTAGCTTCTCAGATTTGGTCATTTATAAATATTCTGTATTTTCCAGTCCTTAACTTTTATAATTTATTGAAGAACTTTACACCATTGTTATCAGTTATCTTTGATAACCTGTGGACAGAGACTGAGCAAAAGTAAAAACTCAAAACCTAAGTAAATTACAGCCTTTGTCTTAATTACAAACTTTCTATGCATTTTATTAACTCAGAGAATTTTAACTGTATGAAAAAAAAAAAAAACCTTTGGAGTAGTGCCACTAATGTGATCTTGATGAATTTATCTACATTATCTTGACCTGTAGTGGCTAAAATCTTCATTGGAAAATAATCAGGAACCTTGTTCTAGGTTCTTTGTTATTGTTGAAATTGTTGCTGAACATGAAATTAGGTGCAAAATACTATAACTTTCTTAATTAAGAAACTATACAACACTTTCTTAATTTCAACTACATATCAATGTTCTATGCTCAGTGTAACCTACACACATT
Source organism: Scalopus aquaticus (assembly GCA_004024925.1). Classification (NCBI taxonomy): domain Eukaryota; kingdom Metazoa; phylum Chordata; class Mammalia; order Eulipotyphla; family Talpidae; genus Scalopus; species Scalopus aquaticus. The sequence goes on along the minus strand of PVIJ01009166.1, from coordinate 27,097 downwards.
CTTTCTTATATCCTTAACACATCTTTTGTGGAGTACTAAAAGATAAGGAGCATCAATAAATACAGGCTAATAGCTTTATTTTTGGCCTGCAAAGACTTTGATGATCTAAGTGTGATGTCAACTTCATTTGCAATGCAGTAGCACATATTCAACAAAAACTAGATCAAAGCACATTATGGTAACCAATACTTGTGGTTAGATATAATGGGAGGTGGGAGATAGAAGTAAAGTTAAGAGTATAAAGGAGGGATTTCTGGAGAATTGTCCCCAGTCTGCCTTTGACACATAAATGAAAGCATATATAAAAGATTTCTTGTCTGCTAGGAAAAAGCATTAAAATATTACTATATGACACATTTAATTTAAGAGATTTTAAAAAACATATACTATCTCATATCACGCAGAATTGTCTTTCATTTAAGTTGGTCATAACGTCAGAAGTGGTGTTTATGTATCAATTTCTAGCAACAATTAGTTATTTCTATTTGAAGATGATGTTTAATATTAAAAATCTGAAGTTTTTAATATTCTCAAGGGACAAAATGTTAACCACTTAGTATTCTGCAAGTATTCTTCCCATTAAAAAATAATTTGATCAAAAAGTGTGATTCTGTGTTAGGTACTCATGTAATAGTATTTCAAAGCAGGCAAAGTCAAACTAAAAATGTATTAAGTGATTAAATTCATAGGGAGATGCTGATTTTAACTGTCAACTTCATGGTGTTTATGGACTTAATTCTAATGCACAGAAGAAAAAACTGCTACCTGGCTCATAACAATACACATTCCAACAGTGATCTCAGGGAAGAGAGGAGGATAATAAATTAAATGCACATAAAAGATTCTAAGAAGGGGACATTTGGGGGAGATTCTAGCAAACTGTGCATTGGAATAACAAATAGCACCCAGGAAACAAAATAATTCATTTAGAATTCTGACATATGGAAAAAATAGAGTAAATAACCCCCACACTAATGACAATCACAATTATTTGATGGCTGACTTAGTTGAAGCTCTGTGATTTGGGATTTGGCATGCTGTGTTCCTTTGCTGCATAGTTATGGGACACTAATGTTTCTTAGGGTGACATTGACAGCATGCTGGGAAAACTCAGAAGATGATAGCTGTCCCTACTGTATTATTTATTATGATTTACCAGACGCTTCAATTCAGTAGGCATATGCATCTGGACATAAAAAAAGGACTTGAAATCTGCACAGGCCACCTAAAACCAAATGGATAAATGCAAAGTTGGAAGGTGTATTGGATTTGCTTTTACATGAATTGACATATGTGAATGAACAAAAATTGAGACTAACCTGCATTTCTCAAAGTCCATGGTTTAAGAGATACACATTGTACAAATGTTTATTACAGAAAATTCAGGCTTACCTAAAAAATTAGAAAATAATAATCTCTCAAAGTCTACTACTCAGAGATAACTTTTTAATTTTTAAAAATCGATTTTGATGGAGTAGAAAAGAACACAAGGGACCACAGAGATGGATCACGAGTGAATTGGTGGTGGGTTACCCAAGGGGAATACAAAATGTAAAAGATATAAACAACAATAAAAATATATATATTAAAAAAAAAGAAATATTTAACCGACAAAAAAAAAATCGATTTTGAGGAGCCTCCCTGGTGGCGCAGCGGTTGAGCGCTGCGCTGTGGAGCTGTGGGCAGCCCACAATGCGAGTTCGACACCCAGCCAGGGAGAATCCCACATGGTGTGGCAGACCTCTCCTGCCTCATCCGCTTCTTCCGTCAGCAGTGTATTTCTGATCTGCCTGTTCTGTTCCCCACTCTGTCTCTGGTGAACCCTCTTGCCGCCCCACGCCTCTGGCCTGTACCCCAGCTTGTATGTATAAATAAATAAATCTTTAAAAAAAATCGATTTTGAAATGTAACAGACAATAAAAATTATTAAGACAATTTATCACATGTTCTCAACCAATAACTGATAGCAATAGAAATGGCACAGGCTTCACACTCATTGCCAAGGCACAGGAATGGATCTAAGAAATGTGCTTAATCCTCATTCCCAAAGTGTTTCCAGTGGAATGAATCTCCACCAGCCGAGCTTGATAACAAATCCTTTTTTAAACTATCTTGCTTTCACTTACTTTTTTTTCTCACACCTGGGTTTCTTTCATCTTCTAAACTACTAGCATTTGAAACCTGATATGGAGGCCTGGGTGATTCAAAAACCCACAAATTTTGGATGAATGAAAACATTAATAAAACTGATACATTTGAAAAGTTGAATAAGAATTTAGAAAGAAGCTATAACTACCAGTATTGTAAATTTAAAAGATGATGTTTCTATCAATATTCTAGATAATAAAAAGATAATAGTGCAATACACGAGAAACTTTATGACAGCAAATTTGTCAACTTAGAGGAAATGGATAATTTGATCGAAATGAGTTTATTAAAATTAACACAGAAAAAAACCATAATCTGAATAATCCTGTATCTGATAAAGTGATATATACATAAAAATAAACTTTTCCCAAAGGAAACTCTAGGTGTATATAGTTTCACCAATAAATTTCATATATATAGATATTTAAATTCTATTTCAGAAAATGCAAAAATAATTCCTCTCCACTGTATACTCTTGATACAAATATCTGATGAGACATTTGCCATAAAGAAAAATTGCAGGTGAATTATTATTATAGAGAAAAATATCTCACGCAAAAATACGAGATACACATATTAAGTTAATTGAATCTAGTGACAGATAAAATGTGCATCTTTATTAAATTGGATTTCCTTCAGAAATGCAAGGTTAACTTAATATTTAAAAAGCAACCAGTGTAAATGACCATATTTAGAGTGAGAAGGGAAAATGGATTATCTAAATCGAGGCAGAAAAGCAATGGTTTATTTCTAGGGTATGACTTAGTCACATGTATTCTGTCTAAGTCCGGATATGATACATCTGGATCCATATTCCAAGGACTTCTGACTTGAAAAAAAGCCTTCAGAATGGGTTATATAATCTTATGCTGTGCACCCAACATTTGTAACCTTGAAGAATATACTTCATTTCTTTGTTTCTTAGTGTTCCACACAATAAAATTGCAATCCACATATTATGTCACTCCCTGAACTTATCGGCACATTATTGTATTTAAGTTCTCTAAGAGGACTGACAAGACATTTTAAAATATATACCTGCATATACCTTTATTACTGTAATCTAATGTTTCTTAAGATGTTGATTAAACTCCATAGGAAAACTATTCAAAATAATAGACCAGTTCAGTAAAGTAGCAGGATACAAAATCAACACACAAAAGTCAGTAGCATTCCTCTATGCAAACACCCAATCTGAAGAAGAAGAAATTAAGAAATCCATCCCCTTCAAAATCGAAACCAAAAAAAATCAAATATCTGGGAATAAATCTAACAAAAGACATAAAGGACTTATACAAAGAAAACTACAAAGCTCTGTTGAAAGAAATAGAAGAAGACACAAGAAGATGGAAAGGCATCCCTTGTTCATGGACTGGAAGGATTAACATTATCAAAATGGCAATCCTACCAAAAGCAATTTACAGATTTAATGCTATCCCAATAAAAATCTCAACGACATTCTTCAAAGAAATAGATCGACTACTGATGAAATTCATATGGAACCACAAAAAACCTCGCATAGCTAAAGCCCTACTAACTAAAAAGAAAGAATACGGAGGAATTTCACTCCCTGATTTCAAATTATACTACAGAGCCATAATAATTAAGACAGCATGGTACTGGAACAAAAACAGACAGAAAGACCAATGGAACCGAATAGAATACCCAGAATTAAAGCCACATATCTATGAACAGCTAATCTTTGGCAAAGGAGCAAAGAAAATGCAGTGGAACAAGGACAGTCTATTCAATAAATGGTGCTGGGAAAACTGGACAGCCACATGCAAAAAAATGAAGCTAGACTACTACCTCACACCCTGCACAAAAGCCAACTCAAAATGGATAAAGGACCTGGATGTAAGACCTGAAACCATAAAATGTATAGAAGAAAATATAGGCAAAACTCTACATGACATACATCTCAGCAAAATCTTGAAAGACTCATCCCTCAAAGCGAAGGAAGTGAAAGACAAGATAAACAGATGGGATTACATCAAAACAAAAAGCTTCTGTACAGCAAAAGAGACATTAACCAAAACTAACAGACACCCTACCAACTGGGAAAAGATTTTTGCACACAATACATCTGATAAGGAACTGATAACAAAAATTTACAAGGAACTCACACAACTCAACAAAAACAAAGCCAACAACCCAGTCAAAAAATGGGCAGAAGAGCTCAAGAGGCACTTCTCCAAAGAAGAAAAGCAAATGGCCAACAGATATATGAAAAAATTATCAACATCACTTATAATCAAGGAAATGCAAATCAAAACCACTATGAGATACCACCTCACACCTGAGAGGATGGCACACATTAAAAATACAGGCAACAACAAATGCTGGAAAGGATGTGGAGAAAAAGGAACTCTTCTACACTGCTGGTGGGAATGTGAACTGGTCCAACGACTATGGAAAGCTGTATGGAGATTCCTCAAATTGCTAAACATGGAGCTCCCATACGACCCAGCAATCCCACTTTTGGGAATTTACCCAAAGGACACAAAAACACTAATCCGAAAGGATACATGCACCCATATGTTCATTGCAGCACTAGTCACAATAGCAAAGGTATGGAAGCAACCCAGATGTCCAAAAATAGATGATTGGATCAAGATGTGGTACATATACACAATGGAGTACTATTCATCATGGAAAGAAGATAAACACATGCAATTTGCAGCGGCATGGATGGAATTAGAGGGAATCATACTCAGTGAAATAAGCCAGAAAGAAAAAGAAAAATATCGAATGGTTTCACTTATAACAGGACTATAGGGAGGCCGGGTGGGAGAGAGACACTCATTGGTGTGGGCGGGGGAGGGGGGAGGGGAGGATAAGGGCACAAAATGGAAGAGAGGAGAATACAGGGGACCATGGGGATGGATCACGGGTGAATTGGTGGTGGGCTTCCCAAGGGGAATACAAAATGTAAAAGACATAAATAACAATAAAAAATAATAAAAAAAAGATATTGATTATGATCCACAGACATTAATGACACTGTTCACAAAATATCCTATCAGATAGTGCAGTGTTATATGGAAGAGAGTTTTAGGCAGAAACATAATAGCTCAGTTTTTGAGTCCTATAGAGAGTTTAAAGATTTCAACAATTTTAAACTCAGCAAATAAGGCCTATCTTTATTTGTGTCTTAAATATCTTCCTTTGCCAGCCAGAAGAGAGCTAGAGGAAGCCAGCTAAAAATGTGTCAGTGTAAATGTCACGAATTTTACAAAGTCTGATTTGCTTCTCCTAAGTGTTTGACATAATAAATCCTAGGAGTAGTGCAGTGTTTTAAAATACTATGTAGCTCAAACAATTAGACTTCCTATGGGTATAGTTACTCTACTGAGAAGAATTTCAGGATTTCCTCTTTTGTTTTAAAACATGCATATAAAATAAAAGTCATAATAGATCTACAAATATTATTTACAAATTTTCTAATTTCATAACAATGAAGGTGAGGAAAAAATATTTAAAAAGAAACATAGCACTCACCACCGAGCACTGCTATTTATATCCTTCTAGGTGTTTTATAGTGTTCTAGTCATATGTTTATGATATAAATATAAGTTACACTTTATTCATCTGTTGACATACCAACTCCTTCTTTAACCCACACTAAGGTATTTCTTTTCTCATGCAACACAGCCAGTATTGTGATCAACTTAGAACTCAGGTCTCCAAATTATTAAGACTAGTTAAAGATTGCCGTTTCCTCCTCTCTCAACAAGAAAAAGAACAGAAGTAGTTTTTGAATACTAGAAAAAGTCTTCTTTTGTTTTTGGGTTGTGGACTATCCAAGAAAATTTCCAGAAATTAAAAAAAATTGATAAATCACATTTAAGTAATCAATCCTGCTATTTGTTTGAATAATTCAAGTAACAGAATAACAAATGTGTGGAGTGGAACTGATAATTTTAATATCTTTAATATGTTTTTATTATTTATTGAAAATATAGATAGTCTAAAAGATAGGTGGAAAGATGGAAAATATTTTGGGAAAAGAAGTGGGAAAATTAGGAAAAATAAAGTGAGCATATAGAAAACCATTAAGAAATCAGGTTGCATAGGAAGGTCAGGACATTTATTGAAAGTTGTTATAGGATGCGACAAGCCATAAAAAAGTTTTGAGCAAAAGAGTGACACATATAAAGCTTAATGTGATGACATCAACTGGAAAATGTACATAATTAGCATTATACAGAGACACTGAGCATAAAGAAATTATTGTTTATTAAAAACATAAGGTGTTACTGAACTTACTCAGGATTAAGAATATTATGTCAGTAATGAAATAAAAGACCAAGACAAATTGACTAGTCAGAGCCAATGGGGTGGAAAGAAAAGATAAGAGGAGTGGTATCCAGTTAACTATATTAAAACTATTAGGAATAATTAAATCAATTAGGAATTATTTCATTAGACATTATAAAATACTTCTTTCATGATTTAATATAAAACTACACTATATATCTTGGTATGGTATTTACTGATTTACTTTTATCAGAGGCTTCATTTTTCTGTTTCTCACTTTAGAACTTTTCAGTAAAAATGTATTTCAATATTTTATTATTAAATTATCCACATATACTTAGATTTTATAAAAAGTGCTCATTGTTATGATCATTTACTTAGTTACTATGAAGAAGAAAACTTTTGGGAAAAGTGAATGCCTTGATAGTCTCCTGGCCTTTAGAATTGCTCAACCAAGAAAATTATCCCCAGTCTTCCATTTTGTAGCCTATTTTTGAAGTAATTCCCTAAAGACTTCTTTCCTTTTTGAGCTCTACATACCATTTCATTCCCATCTATATGCTGAGTGAAAGAAAGCATCCTTTACTTTTAAAAACAGCTATAACACCACAGTTCCTTCAAAGATGTATACATTTGAAGTGTACTGAGCACATAAATTATAGATATGTAAAAAGTCGGGAAAATCTTATGGGAAGTCGGGAAATAGATATGTAAAAGTCTCTTATGTAAGAGAATACAGTCATTTAATCTGCCTAACCCTTTGCTGTGAAATGGCACATTTCAGTTGAACTCACGATATCAACAATTAAGGCTTATCCATCCTTAATCCCACTGTCCATTACAGGGGGGAAAAGATTTAATTGCTGAACATGCAATGCTTCGTAAGACCTGATTCTTGGAAACCTGCCTCATAGAGGTTTGGTTGGTAAGGCCAGTGTGAACTCTTCCGTATCCCCTGCTCTAATTTTCCTTGCTTGGACATCATAATGCTAATAAAAATGTTTTCAGGATTATAGCTGAAACTTCAGTAAAATAAAATTTAAATAAAACAAAACTTTCATGTTGTTGACTTGATGTGTTGGTGAAGCCTTAACCAGGGGAACAGCCTGTTCTGACTCCTTGAGGCCCTTACTGTCTGTGCCCTCACCTCCTCCGATATTGCTGCTCCTGGTTTGTTTTATTTATATCTTTTATATTACTGTGTATTGTGTATTTCCTGTAGGTTATCCACCACTGATTCACCCGCGAACCGTCACCGTAGTCCCTTGTGCTCTTTTCTCCCTGGTTTTGAACCCTTTTCCTCCACCTCCCTTGCTGAATGTCTCCTGTTTTTTTTTTTTTCTTCCCCCCCTCAATGTCTCCTGTTTTTATGGCTCATACCAAGTCAAACCATGCTAGAACCACCATCTCTGGGTACATTATTTCTACTCATTTTTGTGAATTTGTACTTTTTGGGTACAATTTAGTGTAACTTGCACTGTCTACATAAAGTTTTCAGTGAACACATCTCCAGAATTTTAGCTATTTTTGCTAATTTTCCTACTGGATGGATCTTTACAATGCTTAATAGAAACTTGTTTTCCTTCAGCTGTTTTGCATTGTGCCACTTGTCTGCAATTCAAAAGTTTACACTTTTTCTGATTTCCGATGTCCTTTATATTTTGCTGTAATAATAGTGGATTTTTAGCAACATATCTGGTTTTCTCATGGTAAAATAGCAGCTACTTAGATGAAGACTACTTGAAAAATCTCTCCCAGACTGCAGAAATGATTGATGCTGATTGCTTCAGGCCCTACTTTCTCTTCCAGATTGTGTACTCTTTGAGAGCAGGGTGTGGGTCTGGGTTTTGTAACCAGACACTAAATGTTAAAAGGTAAACTGAGGCATGTTAAATTTTTAAAGTTTTTTTAAGCATTGATTGATTCCAACCAGGCAGCACCAAACAGGAAGTGGTTAGCTGTGTTCCACAGATAGCGGCCAGGGGGCATAAAGTGCAAATACAAAGAAGGGGAATGATACAATTGGCTGTCGCTTAAAGCCTTGCTGGCTGTTTCAGATTGGTTGTCTTCAGCATTTTGCTATATTAACCTTCAGGCATTTATGGCCTTGGGTTTCAGTTCATGTATATCGGCCTCTATGGTACTGACTGATTTCAGTCTACTGGCTTCCTTGTTAAATTTAACATAAATAATAAGTATTCAATGACGGTTTGTCGAGTAGATAAATTAATATATCACCTATAAATATCCTATACATGTTGGGTGGCCACCGACACCCAACTACAAAGAAGAGTTGGGTCAGTTAACCATTGCAGATTACTTTTTTTACTTATCTGATTCCTTGATACTGCTGATATCTTAATCATCGATATTCATATAAGTGTTTGTTCTGCACAGCTTGATCCAAGGTCATTGTATAGTAATCCAAAAGGTTCTGTCTTTCTAAATCATAAAAGTTGGTATTTTCTTTTCAGAATAACCTTTTTGGCGGCTAGATCATTTTCAAGAAAGATTTAAATGCCTCTATTGGCAAATCATATCACAAGTAATTGTTTTCTCTTCCAAAACCAGAATCCTACTAATAGCTGCAGAATCAGAATACACTAAGTTTACAGTGAGTGTATGGTGCTCTCAATGTGAATGGCCCTAAAATAGCTACAGGCAACCAGATTGGTATTTACAGTCTGATGCATTCCCAGAGAGACAAATCTTTGTTTATTGACTGTCTGGCAGGATGACTTCTTCAAATGAGGTAAATCTCATCTGTGGTTCAGCAGGAAGCACACACCATACATGGTGCCTGAGCAACTGCTATTAGATGATCACTGATTATGCTTTTAGTGTTTTCAAGGTCAAGGAAAAGTCTGGCTAGGATTATACAGCAGATAGCAAACTACATCTTTAGTAGAAGGTCTTTGAAAGCCTTTTTTAGCTTTGGCAGTGATGTACTATATGCTGCAGGCTTACTATGTCTCTTTAGCAGGTCATATATTTTCTTTTATGCTCAGCCGAGTAGAGCTAAGATCAATTTTTTAAATCACATTGCCATATTATCCATCTCCACAATCCAAGACTAGGTGGATAATTGTTTGCTATTTTTAAAAAATGCTTTCAGTTACACAACTTGGGAGAGAAGGAGAGAGAGGGCATACTTATTTCACCTGAAATGTTGGATTATAAATTAATATTAAATCAAATTATGTGTGTAAATACACTGCACTCTAGAGAAAAAGATATATTTTACATTTGTAGGAGTATGTGTCAGGGTCCAGTTTAGTCATCCTTACTCTGATCTTCTCCCCATAACAACTGTTAGTGACACTGATGGGATTGAAGCCAAGTTTTCCTGATACCAGAGTCTGTACTTGGGGCTCCTAAACTACCTCTTCTGCTAATTATTTTTGCTATTACCAAAGCTAAACAACTAGGTTACATTGATAGAATAAGAGAAAGCAAAACTCAATATCTGCCTTGCTTACCTACAAAGTAACTAAATAGTGACTGAGATTAGATCTGTATTTTTCTGAGAATGACTAACTCTTTTCTAGGAAAAGTTGTTTGTTTTGCAAATCCAGTTGGTGCCCAGGCTAGACAATTTCCTCCAGTGCATGCTGTTTGGCTGACTGACTTCTACTAATGCTCATTTCTTTTTCATTGGTCTACTTAACACTTAGTAATGTTCTAATAAATAATTTGTTTTGTTGAGCCATTTTAACCATCTTTTAGAGTCATCTATTTTAGGCAATGAACAATAAAGATATTTGCAAAATAAATTTATCTCTGACTCACCAAAGGAATCTGAAACATTAATTTTACTTTCAGTCTGTGATGGCAAAACACTTAAAATAGAAAATAGAAAAGCAGTTTAGTAATATTCATTTCATTTCTCTTATTTAATACTCTAACAAGAGAGGAAATATTTTTCTCCCTTTAATGTTTAGGTCTCTCTGCTTTAAAATTGCTTTCAATGCCTGCCTTGCAGATCGGGAAATATTTCACTCATAACTTAGACTATTCACAATTACAATCTATTAGGACTCCAGTCTAATCATTTCATTATATGGGATTATTTGGTTTTAGTCTGCTAAGCATTAAGGCAGCTTTTAATGTCACTGGCTTTTATATCCTTACAATGAACTGTTGTTTTACTACACAAAATTATCTATCTTTTTGATGTGTTGAGGTAGATATTTACCACAAAAGAGCATCAAAATAAAATGAGATTTTGTGATTCAACTGTCCTGTTTTGATTTCTTTAGTGATTTGGTTATCTTACTTTCTGGCTGCAGGTGTTTTTGTAGATAAACAATTGGATTAATTCAGAAGCCTAGAGCTCCTTGCCTATTCAATACTATCAACAAAGTACATTGTAAGGACTCATTCCTTATAGATGGAAAAGTCTAATGTAAAAATAAATAAATAAATAAATAAATAAATAAACCAAGAAATTCTGTTTCACAAGATCACGGAGACAGTCAAATGAAAAAAAGATGTGTGTCAGGGAAATACATTAGGAACTTAGAGATTCACAACATTAAACCCCAAAATGAAAAGTCTGAAACTGGTCAATGGGACATTAAGAGTAAATAGAAAGTTTTGAAGCAAAAAGGGAAATTTTTGAAAAAGGATAAAAGAGATGGTTTATGCTCAGTGAAATAATTCAGAAGGAAAAATAAAAATAATGGATGGTTTCACTTATAGTAGGAATATAGAGGAACCAAATAAGGGATGAGGGAAAAATAATAACAATAAAAAACAAAACAAAATTAACAGGCAGCTATAAGTCAGAGACATTCCACAGGGGAGAGGGGGAGAGAGGGATCAAAACAGGGGAGAGAAGAGCACAAGGGACTATGGTGGTAGCTCACGGGTGAATTGGTGGTGGGAATTCTATGGGGACTACACCCAAGAAAAGAAAGCAAACATTGTACAAAAATGAACAATGATGTAAAATATAGATAAATAAATAAATTGGTTTGAATGGCAGCACAAGACTTCACACTTAACCTGAGCTGTCCTTAAGCAACAACAAAAAGGGATTGTTTTTTGCCAACAAAAAGGAACTGTCATAACTGCTGGAGTCCATGGCTGTATTAGCATAGTCAGTCAAGTATAAGCAGATGTGGAGATCAGCCAGAATCATCTTTACACCTATTCTCCAAGATGAAAACAGTTGCTCCTACTCATTTTACCACACATTTTAAGTTCTTGTCCTGCCTACTTTTGTAACAGATGAGCCTGAGATTTAAAGCAATGGATTAGCTATGCAGGTAAAGATAAATTCTTGTTTGAAGGATAATAACCTGCATGACTATTCTAAAAAAATTCCTATAAGGTGGTTTCTATTTTCTGCAAATAGAATATTCAAACATATAGGGAAGCAACTTAAAAAAATTTGACAAAAAATTGGGAAACCACCTAAGCCAAAGGAAAATGCCATCATGAAAAAGGGAACACCTTTTCAGACTGAATTAAGGTCCTATTGGAATATGCAATTATATCTATAAGGTGACACTTAATACGTAGGTTTTAGTTCTCCATAGCAGTGCTCTCAGTTGGGTAGTCAGAAAAGGCAAACAAGGAACTATGAGAATTATTATTACTGCATTTAATCTGCTGAAATAACAGAGCACAATTTTAGAATGAAAGGGTTTCAGAGAGTAAGAGGGGGAGTGAAGGGAAGGAGGAAAAGGAAAATGATGAACTATTGGGAGAAAATGTGGGGTCAAAAGGAGAGTTCTGAAAATTCTCTGCTCCTTAAAATCAAGAAAACTGGCCCCAAGAAGGACCAGAATCAACTGTTTCAGAACACTAGGAATTAACCAAAGGCTTGTGGTAACCAAGGGAGCATTTATTCAAGAAAAACTGTTATTGCAGTAAGAACTGCGAACTTGTGGCATTTTAGCTTTCTCTCTCTCCTGCTCACCAGCATTTGCAGTTAAAACAAACAACAGGACCATTGGAGGGAGCAGAAGAGGCCTAGAGCTCTTTCAAGGACTCTCAAAGAATAGCCATTATCTGATAGGTCTGGTGGTTTCCTAGAAGACCCCACTAACAAAGCTGACAGAATTTGGAGCTCATTTAAAGTGACCAGCCTCTGCTTGGAGAGGTGAGAGAAAAGAAGCAGAGAAGGGGGAGGGGGGGGGTGGTAGGAACATTTGTCATAAAAAGAATTACAGGTAATTACTTAATTTTGTGGTTCTGCTAGCAGATAGAGTAAGGGGCACCCTGGGAACCCCCAACCCACCTGCTCTAAATGGGTTCTATCAGCCACTACATCAAGATAAAACAAAGTCTTAGTATGTAAACCTTCAACAGAAAAGAACTTTAATGCAATTAGTACGCAATAGAGAAAAGGTATATAGTTAAAATAGTTTCCCCATGAAACACCCAAAGTTACCCATCCCCTTGTGGGTAAATGCCCAGCCCTAAGGGTTGGCCAAGTGGGGCTACTGAGGCCTGAAGCTTGCCATAAGTTTAAGGCACCTTCTAATGGGGACCCATAGCAAAGGGGCAGAAGGGGCCAGACAAGTTTAGAAGGAAAAGAGCAAAATCAAAATATAAGTCAAGATGAAGGTTGCTATTTTCACCTCTCTGTGCTATTTTCACCTCTCTGTCTCTCACCCATGTCTCAAGGGTCTCCTTCCAAGTCCCCCAACTCTCTGGTATAAGCTCAAGGCTGGGAAGCAAATGTAGCTGCTTCTTTACATGCCCCATCTGCTCTGTGTGCCTCCTCCAAGCCTTCCCCTAGTCTTCCCTGTCTTCTTCCTCCAACTCCTTCTCTCCCCAGTCCTTTTTAACTTTTGCTCTGTGGAGCTCCACCCTTCCTTAGGCGGGGCCCAGAACCTGGAATCTGCCCTTTCTATGGGTATGACACTGTTACAGTTTCTTACAACAGTATAGTATAAAGGTAAAGTATAAAGATGAGGTTCGGCTCTCAAGGTACCAGCGTCTGCCTGGGTAGAGAAGCTTCGCTTATGACTCAAGCCAATCACACAGTCTGACTTACTGGGGAAATGCCACGTTATAATGATATGAACACAAGATTTAACAAGGTTTGGGAGAACAGAGTGAGTGCCTCAGGGTCTGGCGCGTCCCTGCTGAGTGAAGTCAGGTTGAACGCTGACTGTTTCTCTAGACAAAGCCTCCTGTGGCCTTTGCCAAAAACTTTGAGAACCACAGATTGGAAAATAAAACTTTCAGATTGGTTTAATTCAGCTCCTGTATCACTCAGAGGTGTGTTATGAGGCCAACTATTAGTTTTACTGTGGGCTGGACCTCGACGTAGCTGGGGTTTATGTATCCTCACCTCTCGCACAACTGTTTTATCAAAAATCCTCTTCAACATTGGCTGCTTTAATTGATAGTATAAGTCACTTCATTTCAGTTAAGTGCGTTTTCACATCAGTTAGGATCATTATAATATCCACACATATAATGGATAACAGGTGGGACAAGCAATAGTATAAACATACAAACAAACAAAAAAACCCAGACAAATTGGAAGTGAGACGACCATAGGGCTTATCAAGATGTGCAATATTATCGGGGATCTGAAATGTCGGGGTTTCAGAGCTTAAAACTAAGCCCCAGCCCTTGCCCAGTATGATGGTTTGGGAGGCTTAAATAGATAAAGAAAATAGATAAGGTTGCTATGGGAACCATGCAATAAGACTGATCAATTTGATAGATCACGGATGAATTGGTGGTGGGTTACCCAAGGGGAATACAAAATGTAAAAGATATAAATAATAAAAATACATATATTAAAAAAAAAAAGAAGACTGATCAATTTGACCCCAAATACAGAAGCAGAGTCAGGATACATTCTGTGTCCAAGGTCAGTGCCCAAGACCAGACATCCCAGCACTAACCAGTCCTAACAGACTCCCCAGTCAGGAAGATCCCACAAAAACACAAAAACAGGTTATAAAAGGGAGCCCTAAATCCTTCTTTGCACAGCATACCCCTCCTGTATGGCCCACTACTTCTCTTAGCAATGTATTCCAATAAATCCACCTGTTCTGTTCTCCACTGTCGTTGGTGAATTTTTTTCATCCCCACGCCTCCGGTATACACCCCATTCTCCCCCAAGACATAAAAGATCACATATTTACATAGAGCATAAGCTCCAGGTGGTGTTCTATTTCAGAAAAGAGAAGGCTTTGAGTTTGATCTCTGGCTGAACTTGTGGCTCCACCAATAGGAAGTGAAGGCAAAGGCAGAGTTGATAAAAGCCTCAACGTGTGTGGAGGTGTGTCCAACCCGCTCAGAGCCAAACACCAGAAGGGATTTACTTGTGGGTTCTCTGTCATGTTCCATTGATCTGTATGTTTTTTTCGCATCAATATCTCACTGTTCTGATTACTATATATGAGTAAGCTTTTCTTCTTCCTTAAAGGGTGTTTGTTGTTACTTGGGTACTTTTATTTTCATATGCTATTTTATACTATAAAGTAATATTTTCCCAAATTTATTGCATCAAAACATAGTTCCATCTTGAAAACTAGCATTTTTTTTTGGTTTTTCTAATAATTTATTTATTTTCTTACATCATTGCTCTTCATTCAGGTGTGGTCCCCCTAATTCTCCCACCACCATAGCACCCATGAACAGTCACCATAGTCCCTTGCGCTTTTCCCTCTCCTCTTTTGACCCTTCTCCCACCCCTTCCCTTGCTTTTTGTTTCAAGGATGGTCAATGAACCTGCAAGTTTTGTCTTTTTCCTGACCCTTTGTTCAGTTTCCTTATGCTCCAACTCTAAATGAAACCATATTTTTCTTCTTCCTTCTGATTTATTTCACTTAGCATAATCCCTTCTGGCTCTACCCATGTTGCTGCAAATGGCATCAGTTTATCTTTTTTGACTGCTGAGTAGTATTCCAATGTGTGTATATACCACATCTTCTTGCTCCATTTGTGGGTTTTGGGTTGTTTAGGTTGTTTTCATATCTTGACTATTATAAATAGTGCTGCAATTAAAATAGGAGTACAGGTTTCCTTCTGAATTAATGTTTTGTGTGCTCTTGGTAGATTCCTAGCAGTGGAATAGCTGAATTGTAAGGTATGTATTGTAAGTGTTGGCCTTTCTGACTAATGAACAAGATGTATCTCAATTTATTTAGGTTTTTAAGATTTTCTCAACAATGGCTTGAACTTTTCAGTGTCCAAGTCATTCATATATCATTTTACCATTTTATCTTGTGTTTTAAATTATGCTAATATAAATGATTATTTTTTGAAATTTCAATCTCATATTGTTCATAATACAATTGATTTGTGCAACTGTACCTCATAAATTGTATTAAATTCATACATTAGTTCTAGTAGATTTTCATACATTGCTTTGGATTTTCTAGCTTGATGATCATGTCATCACTGAATCAGAAAACAGTTTTCCTTTCTAGAAAGGTTTTATGTACAAATAAATATACTTAAAGACAGAGGCTATGCTTGTTATTTTTCTTGAATGAGTTTTGGTAGTTTGGATCGTCTACGGAATTTGTCTAATTTGTCAAGGTTGTAATTATTTCTATACACTTGTTTGTAATATTCTACTATTTTTCTTTTAATATTTAGAAAACAATGTACTTCATGTTAGCCATTTCCCTAGTTGTCTTCTTTTTTCTAACTGTTCCCACATAAAAGTTTTAATTACATGGATATGCTACATGTCCATATATATGTTATATATCAATCATAAAAGGAGCAACGTTTTTCTGCTCCCTCAACCCAAGTTTACTCCTTTGGGAAACTATTAACCCACATGGAAAACACATCTGTAGTGATTTCATTTATCTAATTCAAAAAAATGATTCTTTCTTTTCTCTCTCTTGTCAGTCTGGCCAGAGATTTAACCTAGTGTCTCTCTTATTAACAAATAGTTTTCCATAGCATTGAAACTAGGGGAAATTTTCTGTCACAAGTAAAGTATTTGATTTTCCAAGATTAATAATAGTAGTTTAGTTTGCATTCTTAATAGCTTTATACTTCATTTTTCCTTTCTTTTCATATCTTAAATTTATTCAACTTACTTACAGAATATTAAGCTTTTTCTATACTTTTCCTCATGTTTACTCTGTAATGGCTTTAGAGATTCTTATTCATTAAACATTTTTGAAAATTAAAATTTCTATTAAATGAGAAACTAACTGGAATATCTTTTTGGATGGCATATATATTAAGCATAAATTATCATTTTATATAACGTATCAAAGGCATTACTTTTATACTAAGAACTGCACTCTCCTCCAAGAACCCTTTATGCCTCCTATAACTTTAATAGATAATAATAATGCGCTGTCTCTCAGGGATAAATAACAGTAAAAACCATTACCTCATATTCTGCTTTAGCACTTACAGAATGTGTTTATAATGTTGCTTTTTTTAAAAAAAAGATGTATTTATGCATACAAGCTGGGGTACAGGCCAGAGGCTTGGGCGGTGAGAAGATTCACCAGAGACAGAGTGGAGAGCAGAACAGGCAGATTGGCGGAAACACACTGCTGAGGGGAGTAGCGGGCGAGGAAGGAGAGGTCTGCCATGCCATGTGGGAATCTCCCCAGCTGGGCGTTGAACTCATGTCGCCATTGCTGCTGACAGCTCCACAGTGGAGCACTTAACTGCTGCGCCACCAGGGAGGCCCTGTAATGTTTCTTAATTGTCTCAAAAGCACTCTAGGATAGTATAAAAATATCATTCTTTGAAATACATACAAAAGGACTAAAATCATTTCAGTGACTATAGATGGCTATAATTTTTTTGGGTAAGCTTAGAACATACATGAGTATAAATACACAAAGCTTGATATCTTCAATCCTACTTAGATTTGCATATATACTTCCTTTGTAACTAGAGATTGGTTTCTAAGTCTAGTCTAAAAGTTATTTGTAGCTCTTTTAGCAAAAGATAAATAATAAATATTTTCACTCTTAAAAAGCTTCACCACCACTGCCACAAAGGAGGAAGATAATACAAAACTTTCCCTCCTGTCTAAATTCCAACTAATAGCTGATTTTATCACTTCCTACTTTTCGGCTAGAAATCGAAAGAAAAATTGCATCACATATTTGGATTAAATGATGAAAAAGTGGCCAAAGCTCATTCTGACAGGTAATTCTCAATTTTTGCAGAAAATATAAATCTGATCCAAACAAAGAAAAACTTGGAATTTTTGAGTCTCAGGACTAAAGATCTGTATGTCATATTGCTGTCAGCACTCTGCCGGCCACTCAGTAGCAGGTTAAATGCAGAGACCAGACATAAATATCTGCACCTTTTAAGAAAGAAAATGTAAAGTATATTGTGGGGGGAGGCTCTGAAAATGAATAGCCACTGAAATAAGTATCATTACTGTTAAGTACAAAAGTTTGCATTTCAAATATTAGAAGTCATTAGTGTTATCCTTTAAGAGGGGAAAAAATAATTGCATATGAGGCTATGGTTTTAATAAAGAGGGGACACTGCCTATTGCCAACCAGAAAACTTTACTTTGGGTCACCTTGGGCATATTCTGTGGCCTCTATATCTAATTATTTCACTAGACAAAGAAATATTAAATATGTAAGACAAATAATTTACTAAGACCATAGCACATATGTAGCAAATATTTTATGTCAATGAATATTTATTTCTTATGGGTTAGCAATTTTACATTTCAAGCAATTAAGTGTTTCTCAAACAACTTATAAAATCATAGGCTAATGATTTTAGGGGAATGTTTACTTGTATTCCTCTTTCTGAAAGATAGTTTTGATGAAGATACCTCTTCTTCCCAAACATATGAACGGCAATATTGCAGACAAACATGGGCAAATTATACTGCTCTGAATATCTGTGTATGCTATGAAGTCAAACAATCTCCGAACCTCAGTGCTGAGAACCACGAAGCATGATTTCTGAACTGCATTTCATTTCCATCCTAAGTTATCAAGGGGGATGTGTTGCAGAATATTATGCTTTTCTTTACTTTTTCTCATGTCTACTCAGTTGCTTCAGAGATTCTTATTCATCAAATGATTTTGAAAAGAATCAAAATGTATATTAAATAGCTAATATCACTAATACATATCACAGATGCCTGGTGTGTGGACCGTGGGGGTAGAGATGAGGTGAAAGGAAGGAAGCAGTTCATGTGACAGTGGAATGATTTCTGAACTTGTACATTCTTTCTTTTTTTGTCATTTCTGCCAGCATGTTTGTACGTACTTCATGCAAGGCAAGCATTCTCATTCAGCTTACTGTTTTTTAGAGGTACAGAAAAAGAAGAGAAAACCAGCTTTTTTGAAAGCTTACTGTTACTGAAGTATCATAGTTTTACATCCCTGCCAGTGTAGTGATGTCAAAGATTCCCCCTCTCAGGTGTGGTCACCATAGCACTCCCACTCCGAAACACCCATCGTCTTCCACCAAAGTCCATTGTGCCCCTAGATCAACCAAAGTTTGTAGCCCTGTGGACTAGAATTATTGTTACAGCACTTTACACTATGGGATCATCAAATACTTCTTGATTTTCTTATAAATATAATCCCTTTTATTTATAAAATTTATAAAATCTAATGAGGAAAGGTGTACTAGTGGGCCAAAGATCCTTTTCGTTAACAAACGGAACATCGAAAAGGAAGTCGTTTCACTAATCTAAGCTTTGAAAAAAGGGGGGTCCTTTGCATGTATCAGCCTTCATATCCCATTATCTGTCCTAGCACAAGGCCCCATTTACCCTCAGGTCGACTATCACCTCTGATAGGGACGTGTATGTTCTTCTGCTGAAGTTGTACCTGTTTCAGACAACTCTTACTTATTTCACTTTGCTTCAGTTGTGTAAAAACAGTAGGAAAGAAAGAAGGAATTTCTTGCATGTCTCAGATTCTGAATCCACATAAGGCCAGGACCCAATTACTCACATACTTTGGGGACATGCAACAATGGACTGGTCACTATCACAAAAGCACAGATGTGCTGCTTTATCTCAAGCACTGCCCTTAGTAACAAAAACTATTTTTTCCCCAAGCTTTTTTTCATGAAAACAACTACTGGAGACAGAATTGGTCCTATTTAATTAACTTCTTACTTCCAACCCTCAGGCACAGGAAAAAATAATGAAAAATCACCATGAAACAGTGGGTGACCACCAATTGATATTTTTTGCAATATTTCTAAATGTTTTGTTTCTTTGTAAGAACACTTTTTCCCTTTTTGGTTATCAGAGCAATTTAATTCTATTAAAATAAAGGTAAATGGCAAGAAAGTGTTACATTATTTACTCTTTTATTGAATTATCAACTTATGTTTATTTTTAGGCTTCCCATTCACACTAATTCTACTAGATTCAGTTGCATATGTTTCCTATTTTTTAATAACACTCTGAATTCTGCTTTACCACACTCACATTTCATCAATTCATCTTTTATCTCCAAACAGCCATATTGTATCATTAACATGAGGCAACAGAGTGAAGAAAATTGATATTTTTTATCTACCCTTTTAATTCTAGAATGCAACTTGTATTTAGTTCATTATATTTACTAATTATATAATCATTATTACATAAATATTTTCATATTTATCCAATGGAATTTGAATATAGTAGAGATGTTTAGTAAGCTGAAAACTATTATTGAAAATACATTGGAATAATGTGCAGTGCTTCGTTTCATGACTATGTTGGTATATCAATATATAATACCATTTGTAGTGTTTTTGTTTGCTAATTATACTGAAACACTGATGAATTGTGCAATGACCCTGACCAGTCTCTCTTTTCAATCACCCTTTCCTGCTTTGCTGCAAATATTATGATAAATAACAAGAGATGTGGATCAATTCTGTAAGGAAATGAAAGCAGTTAACCTTCTGCTGGTGCTATTTATTATTTTGAATTTGTAATTTTGGTAAAATAAAAGCATTCCACAATGTGAATTTCATAGGAAAGTTGAATACTTGATAAACTATCACACACATTCTTCTATATGTTGGTACTTCAAGTTGGTGTCTAAAAGCGAACAAAAACAAGCTCTGCCTCTACTTGTTATGTTAAAGTCAAAAGACAAGAGTGACATCAAAATAAACAGCCTTTGAAAGTTACAGAGTTGTCTTGGATATCCTATGCATGGGGACAAAATTCCATAAATATCTATAGTTGGGGTTTAAGAAACTATTTCTGAGTGTGTGCAAATATTGAAGCAAGAACAAGATCATTTAAGATAAGTGTGCATAAAGTTAACCAAAATAGCATTATAAATTGAAGGAAGGGAAATGGGAATATAATTAAGATGACTTCAGAGACAGTAAATGATTCAGTAAAGGTTAAGATTGTTAATTTCAGAATATAAATATGACTGAGAATTAAGTTGTAGGCAATGGCAATAATTTCGGAAGAAATTCTGTATATATAGATAATACTACCAATTGCAGATAAAGAATACAATCGTAATCATGATTTTAAAGAGAATATGTTTTTCTTACAGCAACTGATATTGATCAAACTGTTTCATGTACCATGACTTTTTATAAGTTAGCCCTCTGGCTAGATTCTCTTTCCTGATTTATCTACACAGGGAATTTATATTCAACCTTCAAAATCAGTTCAAATATTAATCCTTCTTTGGAACTTCCCTGAACGAACCCAGGTTAGAATTGATTTTTTACTTCGTTATGCTATCACTGAATTACACTTACTTGTTTACATTTCTTGCTTGTCAAACAGTGAACTTCTACTTAAAGAGCAAAGACTTTTTCCATTTTTCTGTATGTATTACTAGTCCTGGTAGATATTAGATACAATGTAAATGTGTGCTAAATGAATGATTCACATGATTTTAGTCATTATAATTCATGATAACTTCTCTCTGGTAGGAAATAGCTATCAGGATCAATTGTCTTCTTTTCTTGCTTCAGAGTTTAAGATGCTAAAAGCAATGTTTTGCATATTGTTTTGGCAGGAGGACACATTTTCAGGTCATTTAAGACACTTTGACAGGGCAATCAAATAAGAGGATTGATGATGGAGAACAATTTACATGAAGATAATGAAAGGAAGTAATGAGTAGAGGAAAAAAATCCAGCACAACCTTCAATTGTAGATGTTTCAGAGACAATCAGGAGAATAAGTTAAGAAAGCAGCTGGAATGATTAAAATTTTCACAACAAAGAGGAAACTTATTGTTTTCAAAAGACCAAAGAGAAATATTACTATGACTTCTACTCAATCTTCTTCTTACTCTACTTCTGTGATTACTGACAAAATTGGGAAAGTCTCTCTCAGTAATTTTCTTCATAAACTTTCTATACACTGTTTTCTGTTGATTCATCTGCTCTCAACACTGCTCTATAATTACATCTCCCAGTAGTCTGTGACTTACTTGAAGTCAGTAGCCTGGCTTTATCTATCTCTTCTTTGTCAGGCAATCATAATTTATTTGAATAAATATGTAGAATTTTTCAATCTTCCTTTTTTGCATTAGCTAAAGTGGGAAACACATGAAAATCTATGTGGAACATACTATAGTTTTCATGTGAAGAGTAAATGGTGATAATGCAATAATTTAAAAAACAACAATGAAAGACCTGCTAGATAAATCTGGGAAGGTTATAGAAATAGTCATAAAACTGATTTTTTTTTTGCAAACTTCTAAGAACTCATCAGAAGGAAATAGGTAAAAATATGAAATGAGGAAAAAAACTATAATCTTAAAGATAATCATTGAAAAATTATCTTTAATAGTGAAAGTTGTAAACAAACTAAATTTTGACAAAAGGATAAAGTGATCAAATATGCTGCATTAACTGGGTGAGATATTTATACCGTCGTTAAATGATACTTGTAAAATTTTTACAGACACATTGGAAAGGGTTATTATAAAATTTAAAAGTTAAAAAGAGATAACCAATATTGAAAATGCTATATGATTGCAATTATGCTAAATATATGTGCACTAAATGGAGAAAGAGATGGAATAAAATTTATTATAAAATGGCTTAGGAAGGTAGGATTTTGGCTGTCTTAATATTTTTAAATTAACTTAATGTTATAGTATTTAAAATAAAGACAAGGAAAAAAATGAAGCTTTTTAAAAACATCTTGAGAGCTTAAGTATGTAACTTTAAAAGGTGAAAGGCGGATCTCCTTATAACAGAGTTGACTATATAATTCATGTTTTCAGTAGTTCTTAAATATTTACTAGCACCTACTATGTCCCTTGAGCTTCTCTATTTTGTTTTCTTCATGGCACCCATGTTTTAAAACAATGCAAATCTTACATTTGTGTAAGTCAGAAAGTTAATACAAGTCTCACTGGATTAAAATCAAAGTGATGGTTGGTCTATGTTCCTTTCTAGAGGTCCTAGGAGAGATCCATTCCCTTGAACTTTCCAGCTTCTAAAACCTGCTTACATTCCTTTGTTGGTCCCCTTAATCTATCTTTGAAGCCAGAAATATCTCTGAAAGATATTAGGTGGTATATATGCTAGATAGAAGTCCACACTGGAAGGAAGATTCGTGTGGTGGGTAACAGAATGTCTCTGTGAATGGTAAGTGAGGGAATGGGATGGAAAGATGGTGGTGAGGAAAATGAAGAGAAGTTACATGGGGGAAATTCATCTAATATGTAAATACATTGGATATTGGGGATCATTTTATCCAAATTTTCCACTGTTGGATAAGGGATATAATTTTTTACTGTTGGAAAATATAAAAAATGAGGTAAACTAGAATGAAACTTTTAGCCTTGGAACTCAGTTAGAATTAGAGATACTCATGTGAATGTAGAATTTAAATATATAGAGAGAAGCATACTATAGATGGAAAGGCAGATGTGCGTGTGTGTGCATATACATGCTTGTCTTCCCTCACCTCATTCAGTAAAAAGGCCTGGGGAAAAAATTAAAAATAAAAAGCCTTGGGAACACCAACAGCCCTACAATAATGAATATATCTAGCCCCAGATCTTGTTTCCCAAATATCATTCTTCATGAAAAAACATTGCTTGGATTAATAGCTAATTTCAGAGCTAAAGAAGGAAAGATAAAAAATTAACCAACAAAATCATGTAGCACATAAGAACAAGGAAGTGCTCAAATAATCTTTGGGATATGTCAAAAGTGCAAAATAGGTCAACTTGAAAGGATTCTCACTACCTGATTAGGAATAATTTGTGCCCACTAAATAGTCTATTCAAAATTTATCCAAAATATATGCATATCGTTCTGCTCCCCACTCTG
This sequence comes from Scalopus aquaticus, assembly GCA_004024925.1. NCBI lineage: Eukaryota > Metazoa > Chordata > Mammalia > Eulipotyphla > Talpidae > Scalopus > Scalopus aquaticus. Next base: position 3,472 of record PVIJ01009166.1, on the reverse strand, counting down.
TCTCTGGTGAATCCTCTTATCCCCGCACCTATGGCCTACACCCCAGTTCTTGTATGCATCAGTAAAAATAAATCTTTAAAATATATATATATATATATATATCTTTAAAATAAATCTTTAAAATATATATATATATTTATATATATATATACACACACACACACACACACACATACATACAAATATACATAAACACAAAAAGAAAAAACTTGTCAAATGATGAACATTAAAGGGATGATGGAATTAGAGAAAAATCACTTGTTGGCATCCATAATAGTAATGTTTAATTTATCAAGAAAACAATGGATTGTAAAATTTGATGAAAGACAGTATATGTATCCTCTTCCCACATTATACTTATTTATTACAAGGAGGGAGAAAGGACCTTCACTGTGGAGAAAACTAGCATACACAAAGTAATCAAGTGTTCAAAATTAGCAACACCAATCACTGAAAAAATCAAATCTTTTATCACTTGATAAGAGGCAATCACATGGCATCACCAATACCGTTTAATCCAAGGAAACATTGGAGAAATACAAATTGAAAGGTATTCAATAAATAATGACTTAAAGTCTTCAAAAGTGTTAAGGTATTGAGAGAAAATAAAAGGCAGAGGAAGGAAATGTAATGAGAGTAAAGAAACTTGGCCTCTGAATGCAGTGGTGACCTTGGCATGTGACCGACATGGTCTCACAGAACCCTACTTTTGAAAGGAATTTACACACAGTTTAATGTGCCGTTGTCGCTTCATTCTTGTTCTGTTTAGTTAGTTTATTTATTTTCTTTCATTATGGTAATTTTCATACAGCATTTGATTTTGCCCCTCAGATATAGTCCCTGTAGTTTTCCAACTACCATAGCACTGGAAGAGGAGCCAAACCAGGGGAGGGAAATGCACAAGGGACTAGTGTGTCTTCTTCATTCTTAATGATTTTGAACAGGCTTACATTTTACTGAACTCCAGTCAGAGTAATTGGTCCTACTGGATTGGATATTTTTCTTAAAAACACATTATTCAGATAGTTGACAAAACTTGAAGGGAGTGTACAATTTATATGGTAATAATGCAATGTTCCTGATTTTGGTGGTTATATTAAAGTTATATAAGAAAATATCTTTGCAAAAAAAATACACTAAATTATTTAGACATGAGGGAAAACTGCATAAGTTTTAAATGGTTTAGGGAAAAGTATGATTTCTGTATGGTATGTGAAACTTTTCTATAAATTTAAATAATTTCAAAATGAAGGAAATAAGCAATTGAATAAAGTTGATTTGAAAATTGATGAGTTAAAATTACATGTGTGGACGGATCCCAACGGCATTATATAGGAAAACAAATCTCAAGAGGTCACATACTGTATATAATGCCTATAAAACAATGTCAGTGTCAAAATTTCATCATTGCAAGCTGATGGTTACAGTTGGGAGTGTATGTCATTGGAAGGAGTAAGACAAGGGAATTTTTTTCTGTGGTGATAGAGAAATTCTGAATGTGCCATATAGTATGGGTTTAGGGTAAATACATGCTTAGAAAATGAACAGGGGAAAGAGAATGAAAGTGGTAGTTACCTTGAAGCTCCATTTGTAGGGAGAACCCACTGATATGACTCAATCTATTTGGTTATTGGGTCTTTTGCATTTTATTGAAGGGCACACAGAAAGGAAGGGTACAAAAGCCCCTGATCCACTTCTTAAGGTCTCCTTTGATTTAGGTATTATTAAAAACAAAATTTGGTTGAAAGTCAACCATTATTTCTAAACGAAAATATTTGTTTTATATTCTTTGTGAGTTAAAATTTACCCAATCATGGCAAAACTCCCTTTATAAAAAGATTCTGAAGTTGCTTTTTATAATCTAGGAACTAATATAGATAAGAAGAGGAACTTTCATGTTTATAAACAATGCTACACAGAGTAAATGTTGACCAAGATTGCCACGAAGTTCCACTCAGTTTGACTAAACATTAGACAGATGCCTTTCTCACTCTAGGTTTGAGGTATTTTTTTTTGTAAGAGCATTTACCTTAGAAAATTTGTAATTGTAAATCATTTCTTCATCTCTTTCAGACACAATTTTCTAAAGTCTTTTGCCAGTTTTTCAGTCCATGAATGACTTTCTCTAGGACCTGGGTGTCATCCTTTTGATATGTAGTCATGAAGGAAGACAGTCTCCACCTCCTAGTTTCTAAGATATAGCAGGAGCCAGTGCCTTGCTCCACGTTGTAAAACTTTGTACTGTCATGAGGAGACAAGAAAGCTTACTTTTTCTTTCTTATTTAAAATTATATGTATATATTTTATTTATATCTTTTATATTATTGTGTATTCCCTTTTCTTCATGTAAAGTCAATTAACAAATAGAGATGGTCTCCAACCCAACTCTTAATAACTTGACAGTCCTTTGTCTCTGTTCCAGAAACTGACAATAGTTTCAGAATAAAATTAAACATCTGTCTGTTCATTTTGTCTGGTACTATTTTCTTTTAACAATGGTCAACACATTTTATAATTGAGGGACATTCTAGAATATGCAGTGGATACATTTATTTATTTTCATCATTTAAAAGGAATAAATTATAAATGGTTGATCCATAGTGGTTTCAAGCCTAATCAGGGTTTCCTTAAAATGCATGCAAATTACGTAGATCTTCACAAAATGTTTATAAATATTTGTGACTTCAAATTACCAGGAAATAATAACATGAGGAAAATATTATGAATAACTTTTAAGTGGTTCTTTAAGATGGTATTAATTTTTTCAGAAAAAAATAACTTGCCCTTAAACAAACAAACAAAAAACAAATAATAATTTCTCTATAATCACATGAACTTAGGGGAAAAAAATCAAAGCAAATTAAATACCTACACAATATAGTAGGAGAGCAAATTGATTAACTCTGTTGCTAACATGACTTTTAGAAAAGTTTGAATGATCTGTATTTTGTGTTTGTTTCTGGAAGAAGAAAAATAAAGAAATAGAGGATGCAGAGAATGGCAAAGAGCAGCTAGATAATATCTCTGGTATCAGGCAGCTTTGAAGCATGAGGGCAATTCTTTGTAAAAAGCAGAAATGTGAAAAAGAAATGAACAACTATATGGCCATCAGTAAATACAGCAAGGATTCAAATCTTTATTACTATAAAGATTAATCAGATATTCTCAATCTAAATCCTCACAAATGGACTCTGTTTAGGTTTTCAATAATCACAAGTAAGCTTTAAGTAAATAGACTTATACCACTAAACTGCACCTCATTAAGAATTGCAAATTATTTTGAGTAGTTTTCCTATGGAGTTTTTAGGGTTTTGTATATATATTATCATATCGTCTGCAAATAGAGACAGTTTAATTTCTTCCTTTCCTATTTGGATCCCTTGAATGTCTTTCTCTTGTCTAATTGCTCTGGCTAGGACTTCCAGTATTATATTGAAAAGTAATGGTGAGAGTGGACATCCTTGCCTTGTGC
>PVIJ01009165.1:48391-68663 GCA_004024925.1 Scalopus aquaticus | reverse complement strand
CGGCTAGTCCGCGCGGCCTGTCGGACCAAGTGGAAGAGAAGAGAAGGAAGGAGCCAGGCGTTTGTGTGTGTGTGTGTGGGGGGGGGGGTTGTTACATAGCCCTCTGCCAGACTTGGGGGCGAAGAGAACCTCCCAGTCTCCACCGCCAGTGCCGGTGTATGGGTGAGGACCGCGGGGAGAAGGGGGCTCCCTCCTGCTCTGGGGCTCTGTGCTTGGGGCCCCCTGTGTCCGTGGGGAGCGCTGGCTGTGACTGGGGAAGGGGGTCACATTGAAGGTCTCCCACACCGCCCGGGTCCGTGTGTGGAGGTGGGGGCGTCCTATCTGGGGCTCCCTAAGACCCCTGCCAGCGTCTGTGCATGTCGGGGCCCGAGGGGAACTCCTTCCCCAGCCTGCCCCGGTCTGTGCGAGCTTGGGGGGGTGCCTCCCAGGCCAGCCTGCCCGCGCGCCAGCCTGCGTGTGCCGGGCGGAGGCGAGCAGCGCCGGGAAGCCTCTCCCCCGTCCGGGTCGCCCCCTCCTCGGCCGCCGGTGCGGGCGCGGAGACCTGCCAGATTCCGCCGCCGCCGCAGGACGAAGCGGGGGGCCGGGGGGGGGGTTTCAAACTCCCGAGCTCGGAGCTCAAACCTCGGAGCTGCGAAGCCCCAAACGGCGAAGTTAGGAAGTCCGGGCGCCCGCCCCTCCGCCGACCCCCGCCCACCCTCGCAGCGCCCCGGCTCGCCGCGCCCCCGGCCCCAGCCCCAGCCGAGCCTTCCCTACCTTCCGCGGCAGCCGCGGCCCCGCGGGCGAAGACTTGATCCGGCGAGTTGCGAATCCCCAGGAGCGCCCCGCGTCGCCCGCGGCCGAGCCGCGGGGGGGCTCTTCCCGCCGCCGCCGCCCCCGGCCCGCTCCGGGCCTAGCCGGGACGCCCCCCGGGGCGCACCCGCCGGCGCCCGCGGCACCCTCCCCTCCCCCGCCGACTGGAGCCCGCGGCCCGGCAGGTCCGGAGGCCCGCGCGGCGGGCGCTGCGGGGCTCGCGGGCCCGGCCGGGACGCGGCGCGGCCGCCTGTGCTCCCGGCTCGCCGGCTCCGCGCTCGCTCCGCCGGAGCCGCCGCCAACGCCGCGCCCGCCGCCGCCTGCGCCCGCCGCTCCCTCTCCGGCCGCCGCCGCTCCGCTCCTCTCGCCTGCCCCGCTCTTCTCGCCTTTTTTCCCCTTCCCGAGGGGGGGGCGAGCCGAGCCGAGCCGGGGGCGGGGCGGCGCGGGGAGGAGGAGGAGGCCGAGGACGGGAGAGGAGGAGGAGAGAGGCGAGCCGCTTCCCCCACCGGGCTGCCGGCGCTCCCCAATCTCTCGCTCTCTGAAACTGGATCCCGAATCGGGAGCCAGAGACCGCATTACGGATTACATCAGGCTCCACAGAGCTTCCAGATCACACATTACAGGGGAGCGCGAGCGGGGGGCGGGGCGGGGGGAGGGGAGCGCGGCGCGGGCGGGGGGCGGTGGAAGGCACACTCGGCCGGGGAAGCCCGCTCCGGCCCCAGCCAGCCGCAAAGCCCAGAGTTGGTGTCCGCTCCCCGCCTCTTCCCGGAGCCGGCAGTGGCCGTCGGTGGACGGCGGGACGGCGGGTGGGGGTGGAGGACGGATGGGTGGACGGGTGGACAGATGGGTGTAGAGGAAGTTCTAGAGGGTGGCGTGGAGACAATACAGGTGCGCGGAGGGTGGGTGTCGCGGGCGAGGGACGTGGGTGCAGGCGAGCTGTGCGGGAGGACGGTGGACAGCTGCCTGGAGGGCCGGGGGTTGGGAGGGGGTTCGCGGAGGAGAGTGGCAGGCGAGGTAGGAGTGGGGGCCCATGGAGGGGCGATGCCTGGGGGGGATAGAGGCCGGGCGGAAGGTGGCCTGAGGGATGAGCAGAAGAGCGCAGAGGCACAGACTGGGCCTCGGGAGAAGGGGAGCTGGGAAGGACCACCTGGACCTGCCCGCCAGGTGCTGGGGGGCGGGGGAGGGCCTGGGAGAAGGCCTGGCCAGCGGCACCCTGACTGTCCCCCACCCGCTGCCCGTCTGCTTCCCGTGGCCCTCCTGGCGTGAGGCCGGTGGGGACAGTGGGGACGCCGGCCCCACAGGCGCATGGAAAGGCCCCTTTGGCTGCTTCGTCTCCCAAGTGAAAAGTCCAGGCCCCCTTCTTCCAAGACCGCTGGCGGATGTCCACGGGGCTCTCTTAGGAAAGCAGAATCCTGGGGTGACCCCGCAGGGCCTTCTTCACGAAGGTGCTTCCCCTTCAAGCCCCTCGCGCCTCCTCCCCGACGTGCAGGGCACTGAGGGCAGGGTCCTCTCGGCTGGGCCTCGACCTCAGGCGGCGGCCCTCCTGGCCGTCTGCTTGTGCTTCTGCTGCCCGGCCCGCTCGGCCTCTTGTCTCGGGGACCCGGCGCAGGAGGCTCCACGGGGTTCTCAGCATGGCCACCCCCGGAGTCAGTTCGCCGACCCTCAGGCCGTTCTCAGCCCGAGTGCCAGCAGCCGCCTGCACGTGGTGCCTGTGGCTGGCCACGACCCCTGACCGGCACTGGCCATCACCCTCAGCGCCCAGCACCAGCCCTTGGGCGGGGTGGGGAGCGGGGCCGAAGCTCAGCTGCTTGCCCGCCTCGCCGGGAGGCCCTGCCCAGACCGTCCCTCTATCAAGGCCGGCCTGGGGGCGAGTCCTGGGTGCTGGTCAGAGGCCCGGGCACAGACCATGGAGCCGGCAGGTGCGTGGGGCTTCCCGGTTCAACCTCCCCACCCCATTCCCCAGGAACGAGGCTCATTCCCCAAGTCTTTAAAGTGGTGCTGTGCGGGGCCTCCTCTGAGGACCCCAGTGTCCAGCCCCTCCGGGGTCCTGACCCTCTGCAGAGCCGGACTCAACTACTCCCTGCACTAGCAGCCCACGGCCGCCAGGGGGCCCCTGATATTAGGCCAGGAGGCAGCTCCTGGGGTTCAGCCACTGAGTCGGGATTTCAGGGCTCTTTGGCCAAAATCCCCTTCCCCCTGCCGAGGGGGACGAGGAGGTGTCCCACCCCACTGCCTGGGACCTGACGTGGGCTTCCCAGGCGAGCGGGGCCTGTGCAGCGATGCTCCACACACAGGCCGGGCCAGGCCTCACCCTCCTGCCGGGGGGAGCCTCTCCCTCCTTGCTGTCCCTTTTCAGAAAACTGTCCACTCACCCTAACGACCAGACAGCCCTTCCTCCTGGAGGCAGAGCAGCCCCAACCCCTGCGCCCCCAGGAGGGGAGTCACCACTCGGAGATCGGGGAATAGGAGGGGTTCTGCCCACACTCGCCTGGTGCCAGCCCCGTCCAGCAGTGTCCGGCCAGCCCGCATGCGCCAGACTCGAGAGCTCTGGACCAACAGGCAGCTTTTCCCAAGACTTGCCCCCAGTTTGCCTCCTCCCCTCCCCGCAACCTGGCCCCCGCGCCGGGCTGTCTCCCCAGCCCCGATCCCCCGAGGCCTGTCACAGCTCCAGGCCAGCCCTGCTGGCCGGACAGCGGGGTCTGGAGCCCCTCGCCTGCCCGAGGAGCAGATACTGGGCGCCTTAAAGCCTTGTTCACGGCCGTGCCAACCCCCATGGCTCCGTGACCCAGCCCCACTGGACTCCCACTGACCTCGCTGACCACTGGCCTCGTGCACATGCAGAGCCTGGCCGCGGCCAGCCTGAGCCCAAACCTGGTCACCCTGAGCCCAGCCATGGTCACCCCAAGCCCTGATCACGGTCACCCCGGGCCCTGACCGGGGTGACCTTGAGTCCCAGCCCTGGTGACCAGGCCGTCCTGGTCACCCCGAGCCCTGCCCCAGCCTTTCCCCAGCAGCTGTTAGACTCAGGGACACCCCTGGGGGATGGGGAGGCTGTGGGGCTGGGGGACCCCCGGGCAGGGCAGCGGAGCAGGCTCGCGGCCCATCTGTTGCTAGCCGTTTTCACGTGGGCCTTCAGCGGAGGTGAGGGTTCGGTGGGGAGGGGCTTTTCTGGGGGCCTGCGGGGAGCCCGGGGCCCGGAACCAAGCTCCTGGCCCCCAGCCTGCCTCCAGGACAGGACAGTGACACCATCCCTGGGGCCCTCAGAGGGCCGGCACAGCCCCTGGCCTGGGGATGGCCGCAGCCTCCGCCGGCCTCTCGGGAGCTTTGCCGCAGGAGGCAGGGGCGAGGGTGGGCTGAGCACAGGGTCCTTGGCTGGTTCCCCACCGGTGGCTGACTGTGCTGCCCATGCCACGGTCACCTCTGCTGGGCAGACGGCCGCCTGCATGCGCAGACTCTGCCGCTCGTGGCCAGCTCGGCCCCGTGCCCCCACTCGCCCGGCCTCGGCTGGGAGCAGGAGGCGCGGCGGGGACGGCCTGCCATGGAGCTGGGGGCCCCGCCTCCCGCCCCCCGGGCCCCCATGGGCAACCTGCCCCCTCCCGTGCCCTCCCGCCTCTTCAGCCGTCTGCAACCTCGAGCTCTCCAGGGCGCCTGCCGTCCCTCCGCACAGAGGCCCCCGGGAGCTGAGCGTGGAACCCCAGTGACAGTGACCAGCCCCAGCCCTGGGCGGTGGGCGGGCAGGTGTCCTCCACCCGAGGGGGGTCAACCCCTCGCTGACCAGGCCAGCCTGGACGCTGGGTAGCGGCCGGTCAGCTCTGCTCTCTCCAGGTGTCCGTCGAGGGCCAGCGGCAGGCCTCACTCTGGCCAGGGGCATGGCGAGCACCTGGGGCCTGGCCTCCCCTCCCTGGCCGCCCACCCGGCGGCCAGTCTCCAGGTGGCTGTGTGGGCTGGAGAGATGCCGGGGCTGGGCTCTGCCCCACATCCTCTGAGTTAATGTCCATGTAGGTGGCCCAGGGGCTGCGGTGCTGGACGGGGCACTCCGGTGGCCACCCCACCGGCCCCGACCCCCCAGGGCCCAATTCGTTACCCAATTCCAGCTAGCCAGGCCTCAGCATGTGCGGGCCCACAGAGGCCTCGGACCACGGGGCCCTGAGCCAGGAGGAAGGTGGCAGGCCAGGCCAGGCAGGCAGGCCGGTGGTCCCGCTCCGTTTCCAGCTGTGTGACCTCAGATAAGTTTCTCGCCCTCTTGTGCCCCGTCCTCCGTCAGGGGACACACACCAGAGCCACAGGGGTGCCGGGAGTCATGGATGCCGGCCTGGCCAGATGGCGGTGCTGCTGGGAGCGGCCAGCGTGGCCCCAGTCCCGCCTGCCGGCGCTGAGTCAGCCCAGCCCACAGGATGGCCCTCCGGGTCAGCAGACGGCAGCGTGGCCGCCCACAGCCTCTGGCCCCCGTGCCACCAGCTTCCGGGCCCTCCCCCTGCAGCGCAGCAGGACCAGCTTCCGGCGTCTGCTGTGGACACCCTCCTGGCACTGGCCTGTGCGGACCCTGTCCTGGCCCTCTGGTGCATGCCTGGCCTGCAGTTGGCCGGTCCTGGACCGCAGGCCTCTCTCCCAGGACCTGACCTCCCTGGTCTAGGCTCTGGAAGTTCTTCTCTACATCTACCCATCTGCCTCCTGCTGCAGCCAGCAGCCCTCGCTGTCCCTTCTCCCCCTCTGCTTAAGGCCGAAGGCTGGACAGCTGGCCTGCCTGGCTCCCCGGGCCCGGGCACTGCCCCAGCCCGCAGTTGCAGGGCCCCAGGCCGGGCCAGTGCCGGGCTGCCCCGTGAAGGGTGGCCAGGGTGGCCGAGTGTGAACGCCCAGGGCCAGCAAGGGGCTGCCGGGGAGCGGGGAGTGGCAGAGTGGACGGGGCAGCAGCAGGCCACTTCCAGCCCCGGGCCCAGGCCGGCCGGTGGGGTGTCCCTCTGCACCCCCCGACAGGCCGGTGCAGTGTGGGGCTCGGCGTCTCCTGCCCAGCCCTGTCAGGCTATGGGCTCCCCTTCCACCGGCCACGCGGGAGCAGCGGGGCCCCGGCGTCCAGCCCAGGAGCAGGTGCTTATGTAAGCCCGCGGCTGCCCACGCTGCCCGCCCTGTGGCCCCAGAGGAGGCCAGGGTAGTTTCAGGCTATTTTCAACTGCTTGTCCTCACAGCTCTGGGCTGAGAAACAGGTGTGGTTGGCGGGTTTCCTAGCACCCCGCGGGGTGCGGAGGAGGCGCAGGTCAGGGAGAGGCAAGGGGGCACTGGCCGGGCAGCTGCCGAGGCTCTGCGGCTCCCGGGCCGACCCTGCAAGGGCCGCGTGCCCTGAGGCCTGGGCCCCCCACTGCCAGGCGGGGGGCCGGCTAGTCTGGCCCCCACCGCCCTCGGGGAAGCCGAGCTCCCGGCCAGGTGGGGTGGGGCTGCTTGAGGTCGTCCAGCCGGGCGAGGGCCTGCCCCAAAGCCCTCACCTGGGGGCGCCCGCCTCTCGGACATTCACGGCTGAGGATTCTTCCCTGCGCAGGCCCGAGGGGAGGGGTGTCGTGCAGGGGTGGGGGGGCAGGAGCCGCCCTGGGCTCTGCGGAAGCTTTTCTGTCGCCCAGACGGCTGGGCCGAGCCCCGGCCCTCGTCCCACCCTGGGGATGGCCGTCCACTGCGGCCTCACCGCACCAGGCTGGGTCCCCGCCCCGGCCCCCGCCTCGCCCCCAAAGCAGTGTTTGGACTTGGGGGGCTGTGCCGACAGCTGCCCAGCCTCCCCTCCAGGCCAGCCGGGGAGCCCAGAAGGGAGGAGAGCACCTGACGCGGGGCAGTGAGCGCAGGACAGCCGGGCGTGGGGCGGGGCTGCGGGCGGGGTGGGCGGGGCGCGGGGCGGGGCTGCAGGCCGGGGGGCGGGGCGCGGGGCGGGGCCGGGCCGCGGACGGGCCTCGCTTGGGGCGCAGCAGCGTGCAGCCCCCGGTCCTTTGCAGCCCCCGTGCCGCGGCTTCTGTTCAGCACGACCAGGCCTGAAGAGGCCTGTGTCCACAGGCGTCCACCCCCCTGGCCTCCACGTGGTCCTCCTGGCCCAGGCCCTGATGTCCCATCCCCGCGGCCTCGCTGTCCCCAGCGGTCACAGGGCCGGGCCCTCGACCCAGTCTGGGGGGGTCAGACTGGCCGACACTCGACCGGGGACCACCCCAGGACTCCTCAAGGGCAGCCCCCTGCTCTGGGCTCGCGCTGCTCGGGGATGTGAGGCCCAGTGAGGCCCAGCAGCTGGCAGGGCCACAGCTGGACGGGCCCGGTCAGCGTGGGGCTCTCCCGCCAGCCTGGGGCTCCGGTGCCTCCTGCGCTGCCGCCTGGCCCAAGTCAGAGGAGGGCAGGGGCTGGGACACTCCCGGGGCAGCAGCTGAGGGGCAGCGCCTCTCCTGGCCCAGGAGACACAGAGCGGCCTGAGGAAGGAGACTTGGTCGCCCCTGCCCCGGCCCACGCAGCACCCCACACGTGCTGAGAACCCCCAGAGCAGGACAGGCCCACAGGCCGCTGCTGCGGCAGCTCTTGCCCTTGAGACGAAAACTTGTTAAAAGGGAGCACGGGGTGGCCGTGATGCAGGGGCCAGGGTGTCTCCATGGTGACCAGGGGCGCCTGCATCAGGTGACCCGGCCAGCGCCACAGGGAGGCCCGAGAGGGGCGGGGCCAGCACGCCACACGGAGCCCCGCGGGGCTGGCCGGACGGGGGCGGGAGAACCGGCAGCGCCTCTTGTCCCGCCGGTCCCAGGCCCTTGGGGACCAGATCCGGTCCTGGGGGGCTGCCTGGGAGGGCTGGGGGGCGTGGCTGGGCGCGGGGACAGAGGACAGTGCTCAGTGCCGGGCTGCGTGTGTGCAGACGCGTGCGCTCTGCGGCACGGAGGCCCATGGAGGGCCTTGGCCCTCGGTTTTCAGTCGCGCCCTGGGCAGCCGCCCTCCAGATGCCCGAGCCTGGCCCCACTGCCATGCAGACCTCTGTGCCAGGCGCTGGCAGCTCCCCCTGAGGACAGGCTGCCCCTGCCCGGGAGAGGGGATTTGCATGAGCATTTGCATGCTGTTTGCATTCCACTGCAAAGGTGGAATCAATCTCCTGCTCCTGGGGCTGCTTCCTGGAACCGCAGTCTCCCAAGACCGCGCGCGGGCTGCTGGGAGGGCACAAGGGGCTGCGGGGAACGGACTTCGTGCGGCGGTGATGATGCGTGGCATTTGTCAGCCCTATAACGTTTATAGAACACCCTTGAACACTTCTAATTGTCTCACTCTCAGAGCAACATTGAGAAGTAGGGAGGTCAGGGAGTTGACTGCTCTCTTAGGGAGGGAAACCGAGACCCAGTTGCAGAAGATGGTGATGGTGGTAGCGATGGTGGTGGTGGTGGTGGTGATGGTGGTGGTGGTGGTGATGGTGGTGGTGGTGGTGGTGATGGTGGAGGTGATGGTGGAGGTGGTAATGGTGTTGTTGGTGGCGGTGGTGATGGTGATGGTGGAGGTGATGGTGGTGGTGGTGGGGATGATGGTGATGGTGGTGATAATGGTGATGATGGTGATGACTGTGATGGTGGTGATGGTGGTGGTGGTGGTGATGGTGGAGGTGATGGTGGAGGTGGTAATGGTGTTGTTGTTGGTGGTGGTGGTGATGGTGATAGTGGAGGTGATGGTGGTGGTGGTGGAGGTGATGGAGGTGGCAGTGGAGGTGGTCACAGTGGCGGCTTGAGCTGTTGAGAAGCTGGAGCCCTCAAATTACCAGCTGACCGCCCGGAGCTCATGGGGGACACGGAGGTGGGCAGCGCCGCTAGCGGGGCTGGTGGGAGGACGCGGGAGGCTGCGAGGTGACCTCCGTGCTGGCGGGGTTGCCTTGAGGCCCGGCGTGAGGGGCTCTCCCCTGGCCCCTGCCGAGACGCCGTGTGGGGAGGAGCCGGCGTGCGCGGGGGCCGCGGAGGTGCCACCTGGGCGAGCTCCAGGGCCCGGTGCCCCCGCAGGGCCACCGTGGGCGGCAGATGTGGGTCACAAACGGGGCCACGCAGGACTCGCCCCTCCTGGCTGACCTCCTTCCCGGCCACGGCGCTGGCGCCCACAGGCCCCAGATTTAGATGGCGTGAACAGCAGCTCCCCCAGCCTGAGAAGGTGGGGAGACGCGTTCCCAAAAAAAAATCAGCGCAGAAAGGACACCAGGACGCGCCCTCTGGCCTCCTCCGCCCTGGGGGCAGCGCCCGGACGGGCAGGCTCCACTTGGACTCCCTCGGGGCCTCGGCCCGGCCGGCCCTGTGGCAGTGTGGGTGCCTGCCGGCCTGGCCGGAGACAGTGGACGGCGCGGCTCCTTCGGGCGGCGCTGCCTGCCGTGACCCCGCCGGTGCGGCGGCCCCTGGCCGGCGGCCGTCTCACGGCCGAGGTTGGGCCCTGAGCGCGGCAGACCCGCTGTCCCGGACGGCGTGCCAGCCCTGGGGCCCGAGGGAGAGCAGGCTGTTGGCACGTCCTGTGCACGGACGCACCTGGCCGGACACGCGGGGCACACCCACGGGCACGCGCGCGTGGGTGAGCTGAGGTGTGCACACGTGTGCTCCGCCAGCCACGCGTGCGCCTGAGTGGAGGCCGGGGGCCAGGTCGGGGGATTGGGCCAAGCGGCGCCGCGCAGGGCCAGGCTGTGCAGCTCGCGCCCCGGCAGGTGCGAGGTGCGACCTGGGGCTTTAAACTGGGCCAAGTGCAGAGTGGCCCAGTGGCCTGGATTGGGGCCAGTGCCCGGCGCCAGCCCATGGTCCCTGGGCCAGCCAGAGGAAGTGCCCGCCCCAGGCCCAGGGGGCGCCCACCGCCCCCACGTCCTGGAGGCACCCCCAGGGCCCCTCCTCCAGGAAGCCCCGTGTGCCCCGCTGGCTCCTCCCCTGGCCTCCCCACACACCCTCTTCCGGGAAGCCCTCAGTGGCCAGCACAGAACACCCTCCTCAGCTGCTGGGGCGAAGGGTGTGAAATATGGGAGAAAAGACCCAAAATGGAGCAGCACATGCTGGGCCCCTCCCCTGCCCACCTGCAGTCCTGCGGCACCGGCCAGGCATCGAGTGGCCAGCCCCCGCCTCGGGAGGCACCTCCCCTGCGCTCACCTTTGCTCTTGCTGACAGCCCCGTCCTGCCCCGTCTGTCCTCGACGTGGGCAGGACGCGGCCAGGTTCACGCATATTCAGTGCAGCCCATCCCATCTCTGGGGCTGTGAGTTCGTTTTGATTGGTGGGAGGTGCGGACTGGGTGGGCTTCAGGCAAAGTGTGCTCAGGGCTCTGGCTCTGCTCCCCGTCCTTCTCCTCGCTTTGCCTCATGCTTGACTGGCAGCTTCTTTCCCTTCACAGAGCAGGACGGTTCGCCCCCGAGGAAGGGCCCCCAGGACAGGGCCGCTGGCAGCTGGCCATCTGGAGCAGCCCAGCCCGGGCACAGCCCTCAGCACCCTGGGTCAGCTCCAGACCCTGCCCCCGGCTGGCCCAGCCACAGGCCTGGAGGTGACTCAGGCCTGGACCCCCTGGGTCTGGCCGGGAGACCAGCCTGGACCGGGGCATGGGCTGGAGGGACGCGAGACACGCTGGACAGACACTGTGGGGGTCCCTGCAGGTGAGCTGGGAGGGTGAAGGAGAAGGCCTCGGGGCTGTGTGCAGGGCCTGGCTCAGCAGGCGGCCGACGGCCAGCACTGCAGAGTGGCCGGCCCCATGAGGAGGGCAGGAGCTGCCCTGCCTGCGGAGGGTGCTGGGCCCAGGGCCTGTGCCCCCGGGTGCCACAGGCTGCAGGTGGCTGAGGCGGCCAGCAGGGGCCCCGCTGCCACCGCCCGCCTCGCCTTGCCCCAGATCCTCGTGCCGTGGGCCGCTCTCTCGCTGGCCGTGGGGGAGCCAGAGCGCCACTTAATTAATTAGCAAGTCCCTGGGCGCGGAGGGGCATTTAGCACAGCCCAGCGTGATGGGGCGGGGGAGTGGCCGGCGCCCAGGCCCTTGCCCGCCCCGCCCGGGTCCTCCTTGGATGGGGCACAAAGCCTCCGTTGGGGGCTGTGCCGGGGACGTGGGGTGTCGTGGCACCGGATGCACCCCCACCCAGGCTTGCAGGAGACGTGGCTGCTGATGGACCAGTTGCTGGAGCCCCGACCCAGGACAGGCAGAGGAGGAGAGAGCCTCGCGTGCCCGGCTGGCCGAGGCCCCAGCCCTGTGCTCGCAAGCCCCAGACACCGCGCCCACCCTGCGGCCGTCTCAGGTCTGGCTGTGCGGGCAGGCTGCCCCCGGGCCTGGGCTCTGGTGCAGCCGGCACCTGCGGTGCCAGTCGCTGTCCCTCATTCCCTCTGGGGCTGCCAGTCTATGGGGGGGGCGGCTCCCCGAGGGCCAGAGGAGAGGTGGGGCCTGGGACCTCCAACCCCAGCATGGCCGTCCGTCCGTCCTGGAGGGAGCCCCGGAGCCAGGCCGCAGCTGCCGTCCCCGAGTCCCCGGGGATGTTCCTGAAGCCCAGCCATGCTGGGCCCTCGTCCCAGACGAGTGACAATAATTCATTCACACGCGCGTGGGGCTCTATGAGTTTAACATAATTTTACATATGTTTATATATTTTTACATACACTGCCGCACCGCCGGGGTAGAGAACCGTCTCACTACCCCAAACTCTCCCACACGGTTCTGGTTTGCGAGAGCACTGACCTCCCCTGGCCACCACCCACGCGTCCAGCATCGCCAGGTTTGTCCACTTGAGGGGGTCGCACCCGGAATCGCGTGGCTCGAGCCGGCTGAGTCGGCCGCCTGGCCAGCGCCGGGCCCGAGTGCACGGGCAGCCAACGGGGCTGCCGCCCCGCAGAGTCCGCGCCGGTGGCCCCAAGGTCGTGGCGTGGCTTCCGAAGGGGCTACGCACCAGGGCGCGGTCAGGCCCCGTGCTGGCGGGCCGGGGGGGGCCGGCTGTGGCGCTGCCCCATCCGTGTGCCTGAGGGCAGCGCGGGCTGCGCGTGGGGCTCGGCCGGACGGCACTGGGGTACGGCACCGCTCCCGGCTGGGGAGCCCCCATGGCTCGCGGCCTCTCGCCCCACCTCGAGGCGGCTTCAGTCTGCTGTCCTTGCGCTTGCCCTGCCCGCGTAGCGCCCTCCTCAGGAGCACTCAGGCGCTTGCTCTTTCATTCTCACTTTCTCATCTCGAAGCAACGGCCCCAGAAGCGGCAGGTCAGCCCCCAGAGCCCGCCCCTCCCCTGGCCCCTGCACCCCGGGGCACAGGATCAGGATGCGGCTGCAGATGCTGCTTCGCTTCCGTCTGGCGTCCCTGCTCCTGGCGAGACGCCCGGGGCCCTCTGGGTGACCATCTCCCGCGGCGCCGCTCCCCACTCCGGCCTGTGCGAGGGCTGCTCCGTGTCCAGCTGGTGGGTCTGCGCTGGCGCGTCTGCCCGCCCCACCGCCGCAGCGCCCGCGACGCCGGGACACACTTCTTTGCTTCACGGAGGTGGAACCTGTAGGTTCATATATTTTATATACTCAGAAAATTTTCAGCCATCCTTCAGTTTTTTCTGTGGCACACGCCTCCTCATCTGTTGGGGTCCCGAGCCCATGGGAGTTAGGTCTCCCTCGTTCCACAAGCCCAGGGCTCCCCGTGCTCCCTGCCTGGGTCCCTCCTCCCTCCTGCCCCCCCATCTGCGGGCCTGCTCGCCGCAGCTCTTCCGTCCTCTCCATGGTCAGACCGCACGTGTGTTCGCCCTGGTCACGTGCAGACACGCACCGCCCCTCAGCCTCTGGCTCACCCAGGCTGCGCCGGGCAGACCGTGGTCCCGTAACGCCCACGCTCTGTGCCCGCGGCGCTCGCGCGTGCCGGAGCCCCGAACACGTTCCTCAGAGGGGCCTCCCCAAGCCACGCCTGGCGGTGTTTTCTGTCTGACGTCTCCGGCTCCAGCTCCTGTCCCCGCTTCTTGTTGTTGCTGAGGTCGTCTAGACTTCTGTTTGCTTCAGGAGTGTTTTCCTTTACTGGTTGGAACATTTTGATAGGAAATGCTTTGAAGTCTTTGTTTGGTGACCCTAACATCCGTGCTGCCGCAAGCTAGCGTCTGTTTATCGCCTTGCTCCGCGCGAGAGGCACAGCGCGGTTTTCCGGACTCTCCGTGTGCCAAGTCCTCTTGGATCATGTCCTGGAAATGTGAGTGGTTTGCTGCAGGCTCCGGTCCCAGGCAACGCAGGTGCTGCTGCTTCCCCAGGTGTGGCCCAGCGGGTCCAGACTCAGTTCCTACCGGTCCCTGGGCTCGTGCTTTCAGATCTGCCGGTAGCACCCCGAGGCCGCCCAGGGACGGGGCAGCGCCACCCTTAGCCGGCGTCTCAGCTTTGCTGTGCTTTTAGGGCCCATCCAGGCCAGCTCGGGCTGGGTCCTCAGCAAGCACAGCGGGAGGGGCCGCTGTCCCGCACACCTCCCCGCGTCCCCCAGAGCTTCCCGCCGTCCCGGGCCTCCTCCCTTTGATCTTCTGAGCAGACGGGTTTCCCTGGCGTGGTCTGCTGTGCCCGTCCAGCGACAATGCCCACATCTGGGGCCAGGCGAGCCAGGGCGGGTGGAAGAGGAAGGCCGGGCCCCTTGCTGTTGTCTCAAGAGCAGCCCTCCGGCCAGAGGGGCCCCCTGTTCCTTCTGCCTCTGACAGTCGGCGGCAGCTTGAACTCAGGCAGCCCAGTGGGGCAGGGACAACCGAGAGGGGTGAAGCTAAGGCAGGCCGACCCTAGGGGCCAGGTCTCGTGGGCGCTCGAGGGCAGCTTCTCTAGCCTGGCCGACGGGCTCTGTGTCCTGGGGGGGGGGGCCGACGGGGCCAATGCTCGGACTGCAGCCCCCCAGGGGGACAGGGAGGGCCCCAAGAGCAGCCCAGACCCCGCCACCTCTGCACGTCGTGTGGTCCCCTGGGGAGGGGCCTGTCGCAGCGGGGCACTGAGGTGAGCATCTCCAGCTGCCAGGAGGTGGGCGCCTCTCGCCTGCCCCCCACTTTCCTGGAGGTGCTGCCCTGGGGCTCCCTGTGACCTGACCGTCTGCTTCCTGGGCTGACCAAACCTCTAGAACCAGGAGGACCAAAGGGTCAGCAGGAGGGACAAAAGCTAGAGGCCCAGCTGAGGGAGACCAGTAGGCGGGCCTTCTGCAGGGGAGGGCAGGGAGGCCGGGGTCCCAGAGGTCCTGGGCAGCAGTTCTGTCCTGGACCCTCCCCCTCCAGGGGCCTCACCCGAATCTCTGGGCTCTGGGGGCCTCTCTGCCCTCCGCCTTGTGGGGAGGAGGGGACTCAGCTGACCCCCAGTCCCTGGGCTCCCCCTGGTCAGGGCCTCCTGAGAGGCTGGCCGCCGGTCTTCCGGGGGGCCGGGGCCTGCTGGCGGTCAGGGCTCTTCCGGAAGGTCCTTGGGTCTGGCCTCCACGCCCCCCCCAGAACCCAACCTGCGCACCCTAACTGATAAGAGCTTCTGTTCCCCCAAAATGCTCCACACCAACCAACCAACTAGCTCTGCGGTGGCTTCTGGCACCCGGAATTCCAAGGTTCCTTTCCCTGGAAGGGGTGGGCAGGGTCAGCGGGGTTGGGAGGGCGCGTGGCCGCCCTGCCTCCAGCCTCCCCAGACCAGGCTGCCACCCAGCCCTCCACACGTGCTGGGGCCACGTTTGACTCGAGGCAGCCCCCGGGCCCAGCGCCCCGCCCCGCCTGGGGTTTGGGGACCCGGAGCGCCTCCCGCCTCCCGACCCGCCTGGGCCCACTCCGGTCCTCGGCCACCTGCCGTCCTGGGCTCTGGCCCCCCAGAGCCCTCCCCGTGGACGTCCGCGGCGCAGCCGGGCAAGGCCGGGTGGGAGGAGCAGCGGGGCCTGCGCGGGCCTGCGCTCCCGGGGTGGGCTCCCGACCCCCGCAGCCGCGCGCACGCACACACACGCACGCACTGGCCGGCCGGGGGTGGGGGGGGTGGAGACCGCCGCGGGCCTCCTCGGTGACTCGCGTGTCCCTCCTCACTTTATTTTTATCCCCTCCAGCTCTATAAATACAGCGACGTTGCCAAATACAGGCGCTACGCCCCGCGCCTCCCGCCCCCGCTGCTGGCCGTCACCGGGGGCCGCGGAGCAACACACCCACACCCCGGCGGGGGGGGGGGCGAGGCTGGCCGGAGGGCGGGGCCGCGCCCCCAGACCTGCCCCACGGAGCCTGCGCCCCTCTCGGTGGGCGTGAGGCGCAAATTGGCTCGTAAGCTGTGCCTGCAGCCTCCGCCTCCCGGCTCCCAGCACGGAAGTGGGGTGAGAGCAGGTGAGGGCTGGTGCATGTCCGTGTCCCCTCTCCCTGCCCGCCCAGGACGCGGAGTCGCCGCCGCCCCACTGCCCGGACAAGGCCCTCGTGAATGTTTGTGTGGACGAGGGGTGGGTGGGGGAGGGATGGAGGGATGGATGGGTGGGTGGGGGGAGGGGCGACAGGCGCTGTGGCTCCGACGCGCTGAGTGCGAAGAGGCCCACTCCAGGAAACCCCTGCACTCCCGGCTGGCCGCCTGGCGAATAAGAAGCCCCTCGGGCCCAGCTCTAGGGGGGGCAGGTGCTGGGGGCCCCGCGGGGCTGTGGCATGGCAGAGCCACCCCGCGTGCTCTCGCGGCCGGAGCTCTGTCCTGTCGCTCCCGCAGGACGGCCTCGGGGACGAGTCTTTCCCGAGAGGGCCGCCCGAGTGACCGCCCAGTCACGCGGCAGAGTGGGACGGCGCTGGGCTCGCCCCAGAAGCAGTCGGCGGCAGGCTGGGGGCGGCCTGTGCCCCGCGGCCGCGCTGAGCTCACCCCAGCCGTGGTCTCCGCGGCTCTGGCCCCCGCAGCCGGTCTGGCCCAGCCCCTTCCCCGGAGCCAACGGGTGTCGGCGTCCTCGTGGAGACGTGATGGACTGGGGGAGGGGAGTCCCAAGGTTTCCTGCTGGGGCCCGCTCCAGCCACAAACCTGGGTCCCGGGGCACCCCGCCCCCAAACTGCCTGGGCGTGGCCAGAGGGTGCCCGGCCTGAAACGCTGTCCCTCGGCTCCAGGCCGACACTCTCCAGGCGGAGAGAGCCGCGGGAGGCCGTCGGGGCTAGGCCTGGCCGCTCCCTCTGCCGTTGACCCCCGGCCTCGCCCACCTGTGGCCTGGCCCCCCTGCTGGCCCGCAAGGTCACGGCTCAGGCGCGAGGGCCCGCCCCCACGCGCTGCCCCTCCTCCCGGGTGACCACGCCCCCAGCCTGTGGACACAGCAGGGATCTCGGCACAGCTGCCGGTGCAGCCTCTGAGATGGTGTCTGCCTGGCGTTGGCCCCTCCATGAGCCTCGGCTCGGCCGGGAGGCGTCTGTGGAGAAGCCCCGTGGGCCGCGAGCCCTCGCCCAGCTCTTCTTTAGAGCCCGAAGCCCGACCCCGGGGAGGGGTGGGGGCTTCCCCAAGGCGGAGGAGCGTCACCGCAGTGCAGGGGGATGCGTGGAGCAGGGGTGGTTGTGTGGGGCCTGCCGGGACTCGGGTGACGCCGGGGGCTTGGGGGTGCTGGGGAGGGAGAGGCCACCTCAGCCAGCAGGCCCAGCCTGGCCGTGCCCCACGGTCAGCCCAGGAGCCGGGGCAGGGCCAGGCCGGCGGCCTGAGGGCACAGCCCTGCTGTGGCTTGTTCCTCCTAGAACTGTCCAGGGGTGTGCGGTGCCCAGGCTGCGGAGCCTGCCTTTGCCCGCTCACTTGTCCGCCCAGCAGCACGACGCCCAGCGGCCCGGCCAGGCACTGTGAACAGGCAGCTCCCGGCCCGGGGCAGGCGGGGCTGTGCTGGGGCAGGGGCGAGTGTGGCGTGGAGGAGACCCCAGGCCCGGCTGCGGGAGGGTCCCGGAGCGGCGGCGGGGTGGAGGGCAAACGGGGCACGGGAAGTCGTCTGGTTGGGGGTGTTAGCAGGGACAGCAGGACAGGGTGGGGGTGACAGGCACCCCGGGATTGCTGTGGGCACGGGCTGCATCCGAGGGGCCGGTCACACTGGCGCCCAGGCGGGCTCCCGGTGCGTCGGGTGGCCCAGCGAGGGCGGGAAGGGGCGGTTCCCCCCACCTCACCCAGATGTGTGCGCCTGGGAGAACAGGGCGCCTCCCGGCAAGCCCCGGGCCCTGGGGGGCTCCCCGCGCTTGCCACCCACACACAGCAGTCGTGAGGCTCAGCAGCGCGCCTGCCAGGGAGGGAGCCCCTGGAAGCACAAAGTGTTGTCTTTCTGCAAAACGCTGCTCTCTCCTCCCCCCTCCGCTCATCAGCATCTCATTACCACGTCTCCCGCTGCGGAGGGTGCCTCGGGCACGCCGAAGGCAGCTACTGACTGCGAGTCTGGGGTGTGCGTGCATGCGACGGCGTGCATGCGTGTGCAGGGGGCTCCCCCACTTGCTTTGTTTGGGGTGGAATTTGGGCTGCAAAATGACACAGAAGGTGAATGTGGCAACCTTTTTCTGCAGGCACGTTAGACTTATCTGTTCCTTCCTGACAAACTCCTACACATCCTTCAGCACCCAGCCCCAACGACCCTTCTCTGGGAAACCTTTCCAGAGCCCTGGGGAGAATGTATGGTTTGCTCACACAACCTTCTAACAACAGACCCGCGGCCCAGGAGGTGCCCCTTTGGGCCTGTAACCCCTCGCCTCCGAGACACCCCGGACAGCACGTGTAGCTCTTCCCTGGTTGGTGGCAGTGGTGCCCGTGATGCTGAACCAGAGCACTACATGCTCACGGCCCCACGGCCATGCCCAGGCTGAAGGCTCTGGAGGCTGCCCTGGGGTTGGCACTTGGAGCCTCAGGCCAGCTGCCCTGGCCAGGAACAGGGCAGCCCTGGGACACCAGGAGGCACAGGGTAGAACCGGGGCTGAAGCCACATTCCCCCTGGAGGTGGGGGCTGCTGGGGGGAGGACAGGAAGTCAGAATGGGCCGTGGGCATCAGCTAAGCTCCTCCCATCGGGGCCTTCTGGGTCTCTGCCTGCGGGGCCCCAGCAGCTGTTCCTCCAGGCCCGAGGGCCGAAGGCCGCCAGCCCAGCACTGCCCTGCCGAAGTCAGCACTCCTTCCAGACGACCCCAGGCCAGGGCGCAGCTTTCTCATGTCACCCCCAGCCTGGGTGACAGACGGAGCCTCTCCCTCCTCACCCCCTGGGAAAAGGTACTGGCTGGCCACCCCCTCCCGGCACCCCTACGTGGCCCCCTGGGGCTCGGGGCCAGGGAAACTCCAGGCCCTGCTCTTCTTGAGATCTGGCCTTTGCCTCTCAAACTCAGCCTGCCCCATCCAGGGCTCGCGGGCGTCCGCAGGGCCGTCCAGGCCTCCTCTCCCTGCGCCCCGGGGACCCGCGAAGGCCTGCAGGCGCGTCCCTAGCCCAGCCGGGCCAGCTGCTCGGCCCTGCCGGGGAGAGGCTGGCCCCAGCGCCTATTGCCTGGGCCCCTGCGGCCGCCTCATCCTCTGCCTGCCCCCCTGCAGCTGCCCCAAGGACACGAAGCCACCCGCCCAGGAGACCACCCGCCTCACCGCGTGGACGCCGCGCTGCTGGCCGCAGCCAGGGCAGGACGCAGCCTGAGGGCCATGGAGAGAGGGCCGTAGAGAAGAGGTGGCCCCACGCGGTGGACGCTGTCCAGTTGCAGTTAGGATGAGAGGCTGCGTTCACAGCACCTGGGGGCAGGGAGGAGTGACGTGCAGGCGGTCAGATGGACGACACTGGGCGCTGGCAGAGCGAGTGACCTGACAAAGCAGAACACTCACAAACACTAGCGGACGCTCGTAAGCAGGTGAAAACGCCCAGGTTTGGTACAGGGGTTAGAGGGGCCTAAGGGAAGGAGGTGGAAAAAGGGTTTCATTGAAGGGCTCCTCGGGATGCCCTGGGGGTGGGCAAGGCCAGGCAAGCACACGCCTGCACATCTGTCCCATCAGGCCTGTGCCCTGGGAAGCAGGCGTGATGGCTGGAGCTCACGCAGCCCTCTTGTGCTGTGAGGCAGAAAGCCCTTTAAGGGTCAGCGGCGTGCCTAGGTTGCAGGGCCCGGGTTCCTGATGGCTGTGAGGCCCTTCCCGGCCCTCTCGGATCTGGACTTGACATGTGACATCTGACACCGACCCTGTTCAAGCCCATCCTCAGGTGTGCTGCCACTGACACCTGCCCTGGATGGACGTGTCCCCAAGGGCTTGGCACGCATCTGCATTGGAGGCAGATTGAGTGGATAGTCACAGCCAGCAGGATGAGACCGGGCTTGCGGCAGAGGAGAGGGCTGCTGTGCGGGGCAGCGGGAGGCAGGCGTGGAGCAGGCAGGCAGACCGTGCCCCAGGCGTGGAGACGCATCCCGCCCCCTGCGGGTGAGCAGGCGCTGCCACCTGGGGGTGGGGGCACGGCTCCCCTCCCAGAGGACGGTTAGCAGGGACAGAACTCAGATACGCCTGCTGTGGATTTGCTTTTACTTGTTATTGTTTTTTTTGCCACTCTGGCTTGGCGTTAAATACCTTGGGAGGCTGTTACAAGTCTCCTGCCAGCGCCGACTCTCAGCGCCTGGAGTTGTGACAGGGACGGGTCTTGAATGGGGGGTGGGGGTGGGGGAGGCGCCAGCAGGCGGGACGCTGCCGGCCTGTCCCTGCGCCAGCCGCACGTGCCCCGGTGACAGCGTCCCTGCAGCGGGGACAGGCGATGCTCTGCCCCTGGCTCCCGGCTCCACCCAGACCTTTCCATGGCTGTGCCGGGCAGGGCCCCGTGCCACGCTGCTTGGGAGAACAGGCCGAGAGGGCGCCACTGCTCAAGCTCACAGAGCGCGACAGGGAGAGGCTCGGCGCTGAGACAACCAGGAGACACGGGTGACAAAGGCCGCGAAAACTGGCCCGTGGGCTAACTCGCGCCACCCGTGCCTCCTGCAGACCCAGGCACCTCTGGCGCGGCCAGCACAGGGGCCGCTTCTGGGGGCGGGGACCTGGAGAAACTGCTTCCCATTCCCTCCGTCCCTCCACCTGGGGGGGCCTCGGTCCTGCCCGCCCCCCAGCTCCAGACCTGGCTTCCCTGGCACTTGGCTGCCCACACCGGGCTTCCGTGAGATGGGCACCGATCACTGGTGAGCCTGGCTGTGCCCACGTGCCACGCATAGTCCTTCCACACTCACACGGGGGGACACACGTGCTTGCGCTCAGGCCCACGTGTGCACCGGCGCATGCACACCTTGCACCCCCACGCGCGGCGCGCGTTCATGCTCACACCTCACGGGCGCGCGCCCACCCGCAAGCTAAAGCTCCCGAGGGCAGCGGGAACCACTCGGCGCGGAACCACCAGGAGCCCCTGTCTGGGGGCCAACGCGGCGATGGGTGTCCAGCAGTCAGGAAGAGGCGCTTGGACTGGCTTCACCTGGGGAAAACGGCAGCGTCCGCGGGCCCCAGGTCCCTTCTTCCGCGGGGGGCTGCGGCCCCAGGGGACTCGGCGGGGCCAGGAGCCCTGGTCCTGGGTAAAGGCCGGGGGGGGGGGGGGGGGGGGGGGGGGGGGGGGGGGGGGGGGGGGGGGGGGGGGGGGGGGGGGGGGGGGGGGGGGGGGGGGGGGGGGGGGGGGGGGGGGG
>PVIJ01009165.1:0-48291 GCA_004024925.1 Scalopus aquaticus | reverse complement strand
CACCCTGACGACCAGGGGACCGCGCCCGCGCACCCAACGGGCGCGGGGTCTCTGGCCCGACCGGCCGCCGTCCCCCGCCGTTGCCGGCCGCGCGGCGCACTCTGGGGTTTGTAGTCCGCGGGCACCAGCCGCCACCGCCGGGCTCGAACAGCCAACGGCTGGGCTGGCGCGGCGCGGCCACGGGAGGGCGGGGGCGGCGGCCGCTCCGGCCCCAGCGCGGGCGGGCCGTCACGTGGCCTTTGGGCTTGCCCCCGCTGCCCCACCGCCCCCACAGGCCCACCCGCCGAGAGCGCCCGCAACGCGCCCGCGAGGCACCCGGCCCAGGTGAGGCGGCTCGGCCAGGGGCTCGGCTGGCGGGCTGCGGGGGCCGGCGCGGAGCGGGCAGAGATGGGGGTGGGGGCTCGCGGGGCGCGGACGCGGGGCGGGGCCTCCGGGGGCGGGGCTTCATGGTGGGCGGGGCCCGGGGCGGGGCAGGCTCAGCGGGGCGGGGCTTACCTGAGCGCCCCGCTTCACTGAGCTGGTCGAGGTCCTTAGTGGGGCTGCCCTGAGCGCCATGGTGCCCACAGGCCGGCACAGTTGTGGACGGAGAGCCGAGACCTGTGCCCCTCTCCGAAGGGTGGAGAGGGGCCTGGGGGTGCAAGGGCTGGGCCTCCTGCGGGGTGTCCTGGTGGCCCTGTCCCTGCTGGCCCGCCTCGCCCCTCCTGCCCTGGGGCGCTGGGTGGTGGCTCCGGGTGGCACAGTGCCGTCATCCTGCAAGCTCTGTTGCCAGCCTGCTGGACGCCGCGGGCCTGCCGCTATCCAGGCCCTGGCTCCCCTTGGTGCGCAGCTTTTGGAGCTCAGCGGGTGGCAGCTTGTCCTCCTCCTGGGGTTCTCAGCCCGCCCAGCCCCCGTACTGCGGTCCAGGGACGGCCTCCTGTGCCGCACCGGCCAGTTGGACCTGCCGCGGCCGTGTATCTGTGTTCTCTTCAGCCCCCGTGGAAGCAAGGGTGGGCTGTCCCGCCACCTGTGGGACAGGTGAGGGGCAGGTGAGGTCGGAGGTACCCCCGCCCCATGAGCCCAGACTGCCCTTCTGCGTGCGGGACCATGTCCCCGCCAGGCCTGCTGGAGTGCCCTGTACCCCGACACCTCCCTTGCAGACTTTCCAGCCCCCCCGCCCCTCCCCGGCGGGTCACCCACGGTCATGCCCACGGCCGCGCTGCACGCGAGGCCGAGCGCCTGCCTCCCACGCCGGCCGATGCGTGGGCCGTGGCCTGGTCCATGCAGCTGGGCCCTGGCCGACCCCTCGCGCGCCGGGACCGTGGGCGTGGCTGTCAGAGCTCCGCACTCGATCTCCCTGCCATGCAAACTGGACGGGGCTGAGCTGGGGACAGGGCCTGGGAGCGCTGCTGGGCCCCAAGAAGGAGCCCCGCGGGACGAGGGCTGCGGGCCCAGAGAGCACGCCGGCCACACCTGCGGGGCCTCCCGGCGCCGGGCTTGCTCCGGCAGTGGCCGGCCCACGTCCGGGGGGTCTCAGGGCCCGTCCTGACTTGTCCTGCCTCACGGTGCAGAAGCGGGGCACAGGGGTGGGTTTGTCCGAGCCGCCCGCTGGACGCGCCGGACCCGGCGAGTGCTCAGCACCCGGTGGCCAGGGCCGGGCGGCTTCGTCCCCGTCGGCTCGGACGCGCGGTTGGCTGGGCGGCGGGGTTTTCTGGATGGAGCCCGTCTGGCCCGTGCAGCTGTAGTTGGGTCTGTTCTTAAGAACCAGATTTGTGCCCCGAGTGCCCCTGGGCCGCCTCTGGGATTCGCCGGCCCCCTCGCAGCTGGGCATCGGGGACTGGGGCCGGCTGGGGGCGGAGGACAGCACCCGGGGGGCGTGGCGCGGGCCTGGCCCCGCCCTCTTCTCTGCTGGGCGGCTCCTCCGCGCCCTGGGAGCCCCGCCTCTGACGCCCCGGACGCCGTGGCGCGGGGGCGGGCGTGGCCGCACTGCCCCCGGCCCGTGTTCTGCCTGCCGCGCTTGCTGCCCTGCGGCCTATAGCCTTCCGTGGGGGTGGTCTTGGCCCCAGTGCTGGCGGCCAGGAGGGATCCACCAGCACGCAGGCCGAGTGCCCGCAGGGGCCCTGGGACGGAGGCGTCCGTCTGCAGGAGCGCGCTGCCATCGTGGCCTCCTCCCGGCCCGCGCTGTCCCTGCCTGCCTGGGGAGCCGAGGGCGGCCCGGCAAAGGCAGCGGGTGGCTGCCCTGTAGCTTTACACCCAACCCACGCGGCTGGGGCGCTGCCCACTGGGTCTGTCCGAGCTGCAGCTGGCCTGGGGGGCCCAGTGCCCTTGCAGGCAGGCAGGGTCAGCTGGGGTGGGTGTCCGTCTGGGCAGAGTCTCCACAGGGCCCCCTCGGCCCCCCTGAGTGTCTCCTAAGTCCAGGCCCAGCACAGAGGCAGAGTGTGTGGGGAGCACCCAGGCGTCCGGGTGCACCTGCCGTGCACACCTGCAGCGGTCCCCGTGTGGTCAGTGGCAGCGTGTGGGGGAGGCTCCCCGCCCGCTGGTGTGAGGGGCACGGCAGCGCGGGGCTGTGCAGACTGCCCGAGGGATGCAGGGGAGAGCCCCCGAGGCCCTGACGCGGCGGCTCTAGAGCCTTCTCTGTGGACAGAGCCGCCTCTGCCCGCCCCCTTTGGCTGCTCCTCTGGACCCCTGAACCTTTCCAGCTGAGTGTTTGGAGGGGCATGTTTCTGGGTCCAGAGCCCAGAGTCTCTCCGGCGTGCACCCCTCAGTCCTGGCTCCTTCCTGGCTGGGCGTGCCCCCTCGGAGCCAGGCCGTCCAGCGGTGCTAATGAGGCCCATTGCCCAGCTCTGACCTCCGCCCCCCGCTGCTAATGAGCAGGGGAGGGGAGCCGGCCTTGGGGCTGGGGAGTGAGTCGGTTCTGTTTCCTCCTGGCGCTGGGTCCAGAAAGGCTCTATTGTAGCCCGGACCTTCTAGCTGGACGCTGGGCCTGACTGCCGGGCACTCCGTGCCAAGGCAGAGCTCTGGCCTGTCGCTCGCTGAACACCCTTCCGGACGCCGGCCCAGGCGTGCCAGGAGTCCCGCGCTTTGCCTGGACAGCTCCTTGGGGTTTGACCTGAGTGCTGTCCAGCCTCTGGTCAGTGGGCTGAGCCTGCCCTGGTGGCGCTGCTCAGCTGTCCCTGCCCACCGTGGCATGCCAGCTGCCACTCAGGGCTCAGCCCCTGCCGTCCGGAGCCTGCGGGCAGGGCCGGGGGGCTGCGGATCTCGGGACACCCCTGCCTGGCGGGCGGCTCTGTGGCTGGCCCCGGGCGCCGCGGGGTCACCTGGTTGCTCTGTCCTTGCGGCCCAGCAGGAAATTCTCCCGCCGGCCCCCGCCAGCATTGGGAAGCGCTTTCTCAGCCAGCGGCACTGTGGGCCACCCGGGCGCCCACGTTGCCAGGAAGCACCAAGCCGCCTGGTGCAGGCGGCCCGGCCTTGCTGCTCACCCCGTGCCCACCGCCCAGGCCCCGTGCCCCTCCGTCCAAGGCTGCGGTTCAGGCCTGCGGGGCCTGCAGGGCGCCGGGTGCTGGGCGGCGGCGTGCACCCTGACTTTGAAGGCCGCTTTGGGGAAACCGAGGCCTGCTGGTGCTTCTCCCCCTCGCCACGTCCGTCTTTGCCCCCCCGCCGTTTCCACGCGTCTGTCTTCTGTGCTCCTTTCCCGGGGCGCCCTGGTGACCCCTCGCGGCCCCTCCCTGTGGCCCATCTCCCACGCCTGCCTGGCCCCCCGAGGCCTCCTCCCCGGGACAGCTCGGCGTGTTCCAGGGCAGGCTGCTCCGTGTGCTTCCGGGGCTGGGGTCCCCGCCTCCGGCCAGGGCCCTGCTCGCTCTGCACCCCACCCCGCGTTGGGCGGGCCCGCCCAGTCCTTCTCTCAAACAAGCGCCCTCGCGGGTTTCCGGCCTCAGCGCACACATGTCGGCTGAGGACTTGAGCCACCTCCCGTGGATGGTTCTGTGCGCTCCGCGGGCCACTAGCCCTGCCGGCCCCGTCCCCGCGCCCCTCCCCGAGCGTCCGCCTCTCTCAGCCCCATCACGCGGCCTGTGAGCCCAGCCTGAGACCCCCTCCACTTTCTGTCCGTGCCCCTGTGAGTGGGCCGTGCCGCTCTGTGGGGCTCAGCTGCGGGTGCTGTCGGGGCCCCTGGGCCGGGCACTGCCCCTGCCCCCCAGCAGGTTCGGGCAGGAGCTGTGGGGGCTCCTGCTGAGCCTGTTCTGGGGGCTGGCCCTCCTGCACCCGCCCCTGCTCCGTGAGGCCCCCTTTTCTCCACCCCCCACACCTCCGACGCTGCCGTCCCAGTGTGAGGCGGTGCCTCCTGCCCGGCTGTGAGCCCAGCCTCGGTGGGTCGGCGCCTGCCCTGCCCTGGCACTCACGCTGCTTCCTGGGAGGAGCTTTGGTCAGGCCTTTCTCACTGTCCAGTCGGTGCTTTCTCCAGTCGCTGAGGTTTGGGGGCCCCTTCGATGTGGGGACGTTAGTGCCTTGTCAGGCACCCTGCAGGTGTCCCATCAGCGTGTCACCCCTTCACCTGGCAGTGCACCCTGATGCACGGTGTTTAGCTCTGACGAGTCCAGCTTCCCCGCGTCCCCCCTCCTGCGCATTCATCTCACAGCCAAGACGCCATGGTCAAGGCCGCTGCTGCAGCGTGACTGCCCTTCCTCTTCTGTTGGATTGTGTGGGGACTTGTCCTGGCCCTGTCCTCTTGTTTCTCCCTGTCTTCGTGTCGCTGCCACACTGGTTTGGTGATCGTAGCTTTGTAGTAAGTTTTGAAATCTTAGTGTGAGACTTCCAACCTGTTCTTATTTCACAGAGTTGTTTTGGGTTTTCAGATCTAACGTTCACAGGTTGGGGTGAGTTTTTTTTTCCACATCAGCTCTTTGTAAGGGTCCCGCCCTTTTGCAAAGAGGTGGGGGCGTGGAGATGAGCAGCTGCCAGAGGCTTTGTCTGTAGCCTCCTGGCGGGCAGGCGTCTGGGCCAGCTCTGTCGCCCTGGCTCCACGGACCTCAAGGCTGAGCACCTCTCAGGAAGCTTCTGATGCCCGCTGCTGCCCAGTGGCATGTGTGGTTCAGGGTGACCCTATGTGGCCTCTGCATTGCTGGTGCCAGGGGCTTCTGCTCCATGCCCCCCATGCTTGGGGACTGTTCGGGTGCTGTGCTCACCTCCTGTTGCCGCTGCATGTGAAGTGTGAGCTGTAAATCCATATGATTCTTTTGGGGGGTCATTCGCCTCACCAGCTTGATGTAGTTTCTAGAAGGGAAACAGTTTCTAGAAGACGTAGTTTCTGCAGCCACGCGGCCTCCATCTCCTCCCAGAGCGTGACTGTGGTGAGGCTGGGGTCCCTGGGGGTCCGGGTGGTCGCCCACAGCAGGGGCTCCCCCACACCCTGCGCCTCCTGCGTCAGGGGGCGGCCGGGAGGGGCTCCGAGGAGGTGGGCCCTGGCTCAGCACCGCGGACAGCTCCTGGCAGCGGCCTCCCGCCCTTCCTCTGGTAGGCCCCACCCCCCAGGAGTCCCTGGCCAGGCCTCACAGGCCCACAGTGGTGGGGGGGGGGGGCGCAGTCTGGCCAGTTGCCATGGTTGGGGGGAGGGAAGGCTCTTCCCCAGCGGACCCTCTCCTTGGGCCTGCACCTTGGGGGCAGGACCCGGGCCTGCTTCCCTCATTCGCTGAGATTTCACAGTGGCATCTGTAGAAAGGGGGAACCCCCATCTTCCCTGAGGCCCTGCTGCAGCCCCCCGTTTGGGAGGGTTCTTACCCCCCACCAGGCATCCCCGAAGCCACTACCAGTGAGGCCGCAGGCAAGGGGCGCTCAGCAGCTTCAGCCCCAGCGCAGGGGCGCCTGGGGGTGTGGGCCCGTGGTGGCTGCTTGGGGGGCAGGGCTGCTGCTGAGGCTGGGGGTTGGGGCAGGCGGTGGGGTTCCCCGGGGTCAGGCAGCGTGCGGGGGCGGGGTCTCGCCTGTCCTGGCGGGTGCTGGTGCGACCGCGACGTGGGCCCTGCAGAGCGCTCGCCCGGCCCGCTGCCCGCTCCGCCCCCTGCCCGCTCTGGGCGCTCGTGGCCGATGGGCACCGGCCTGTCGGCCCTGGACGCCGCGGGTCAGACTCCCTCCCACACGGTGCTCCGGGGGGGGTGCTCCGGGTGGGTCGGCTCGAGGCTCTGGCGGTGGGTCCCCTTTCGCGTGACCTTGCCGTTCCCCGGGACACCCAGGCCGCGGCGGGGCCGGGCAGCTGCTGTGCTGTGAGTGCCCGAGCGGGAGGGTCTGTGCCGCCCGGCCTGGCCCGCAGGCTCCTGAGCTGCGCCCGTCCCCACGGGTGGCGTGGTGCAGGTCCCTCCGCGGGTGACCCAGGCCTGCCGCCTCCCCGCGGTCCTGACTGTCTCTGCCCCCAGGGCCGTGGAGCCGTGGGCCTGGCTGCAGCTGTGCGGGCCCCGCCCCCGCGACTCAGCTCCGCCCGTCCTGGGGAGGGGACCGGCTGCCGGTGCGGTGCGGGCGCTGGGCGAGGCCTGGGCCCGGCTGGCATTCCGCACCGCGAGTCCAAGTTGCTATAACAACGCCCGGTGCGTGCCTTTGCAGCTCCTCCGCGCTGGCACCGGGCACCACGCACGCGCGCGAGGGCACGGCCCGGCCTCTCGCGGGGTGGGCAGGCAGGCACTGCCGGGGCGGCGGCCCAGAGGGCCCAGGCCCGGGCTGGGCTCCGTCCGTGTCCAGCCAGCCTCCGGGGTCCGCAGCCCCCAGCCCACAGCGACTCTCCCCGCGGGGACACCAGTCGGGAGCCGCCGGGCCTGGCCGCGGCCTGCGGGGAGGAGGCCTCCGCCGCGGGGCCGGGTGCGGTCAGTGTCTGTTGCTGGCTGTTGCGGTTCCCCTGGGCTCGGTTCCGTCTGGGTTTGGTTCTGTCTGCCAGTGCCTCAGGCCCGAGTGTTTCCGGGCTACTTGGGCAGAGTGCTTGGGGTGCAGGAGTGGCCCCTTCAGTCTGGCTTCCCGGGTTGCTGGGCTTTGCACCCCAGGAGCAGTGCCCCCTTGGCCCCCCGCGCCTGTGCCCAGCTGCGGCCCCCGGTGGCCGCTGGGCCCTGCGTCCGCCACGCTCTCTGCGCCTCCGACTTCGCTGCACTTCCACTTTATTGGCTGCTTTTAAAATTTTATTTATGTTCCATGTTGACTTAGAAAAGCTCTAGTTTTTAAAATCCGCTGCCAGATTTATTTTCGCGCGCGCATCTGTGGCTGTGACACCGCGCTTGCGTCGGGCGGACGTTTTCGCTTATTTTTTAAAATTTACTTTTGAGCCATTTAACCCCGTGCGCATCCAGTCTCCACTGGCGGGGGGGGGGGGGGCGGCGAGGCAGGAGGGCGGGTCCAGGGGCCACTGGGCCGCGCCAGGGTCTGTGGACGCCCAGACCCGCCTGCACCCTGGCGGGCCGCGGCCATTTCGGAGGACGCACAGTCCAGGCCAAGGGCCGGCACCAGCAGGGCAGAGCAGCCCGCCCCCGCCTCCAATGGACAGAGGGCCCAGGCCGGGCGGACGAGCGTCTCGGCCCTCCGTGGGTCTGCTCTGGAACCAGGGTCCCCCGCTCTCCCTCCTCATCGCCCCTAAGTGGGCCTTTAAGGATGCCTGGGTCCCCCGGGGTCCGTAGACGGGCCTGCTGCAGCTGCCTGGGAGCTGGCAGCGGGGCCGTCCTCAGCGCTGGCCACCCGCCCATGTCTGGTGTCCTAGTGGAGGGCGAGGGGCCTCCCCCAGCGCCGCGTGCCGAGTCCTGGGCCTGAGGCCCACTGACCCCGCAGTGGCTCCTGCCCACGGCTCCTGGGGGTGCTGGCACCGCTGGGCCCGGGCCCCGAGGCAGCCTGCCCTCGGCCCTCTGCTCGAGGCGGACTCCTGCCCCGGGCCTGCTGTCCAGGCAGGGCCTCACTGCTGTCAGTTCGAGGCCATTCTCCTCTCCCCATGCGGGGTCTCCGTCCTTGCGCTGAAACCGCGTGGCGGCCCCGGGCGCGGCGGGGACAGGCACGTCTGGGGTCTCCCTGACCGCCGGCTCCAGGCGCGTCAGGGGCTGGCTGCGCC
The DNA here is from genome assembly GCA_004024925.1 of Scalopus aquaticus. Taxonomy (NCBI): domain Eukaryota; kingdom Metazoa; phylum Chordata; class Mammalia; order Eulipotyphla; family Talpidae; genus Scalopus; species Scalopus aquaticus. The sequence continues at coordinate 40,253 of PVIJ01009165.1, read as the reverse complement.
CCAGGCGAGGCTGCCCGCCGCAGGAGCCTCCGCGCGCCTGGGCGGGTCTCTGGTGCCCCGGGCAGCCACGCTCCTCTGACCGGAGGGCACACGGGCTCGCGCCGAGGGCGACTCCCAGCCTCCACGGCCGGCCGTCTCTGCCCCGGGGCCGCTGCGGGTCCCTCTCGGGTGTCGGGCAGCAGCTGGAGGGGTGGGAGGCGCCCGGCTCGGGGTGCCCGTGCGGGCCCTTGGTAGGGGTGCTGGGGCCCCTGCCCTCCTCCACCTGCCTTCCTGTGGGGGCGAGTCCAGAGGCAGGTGTGGGGTGCGTCTGTCTTCGCTCACGGCCCTCCCGCCCCTTCCCCGGGGGTGCAGAGCCCCGGGCCCTGGCGGAGCACTGTCCTGTGGCCTCCCGCTGCTGGCCGCCCCTCCCCGCTGCCTGTCCTGCTGCTTCTCTGCGGCCCGAGGCTGAGTCGGTGCAGGGACCAGCTGGCCGCGAATGGCATCAACCTGTCACTGTCCCTGCTCTGAGGGGCGGAGGGCAGAGGAAGGGCCACCCCTTGTCTGGCGCCCGTCCTCTCCGCGGGCTGCCGCCTTGCGGCCCTGCTGTTTGCTTGCGGGTGGGAGCCCGGGGGCGGGTCTGCCCCCCTCGCTACCCCGGGGTCCCGCTGGGTTCAGGGAACGTGCTTGGGGTGAGCTGGTGGCCACTGCTCCCAGGGTGGACGGCTGCCCGCGGTTGCGGAGACACATTGGGGGCCGCACCCTGTCCGCCACCCTTTTACCCTAGTCCGGGGGTCCCTGCCTCAGAGCTCCAGGACGCCGGGAGCCGCACGGAGGCCAGTGGCCTGCGAGGGCCAGGTCACGGGCTTCCTCTGGCCGGGCCGTCCTGCTCGCGGGCGCCTCCCCCCCCCCCGCCTCGGGCTTTGTCCTGGGGCCAGGCAGCGTTGCTGGGGCGTTCCCTGGCACCCCCGCTTCCTCTGGACCCTGCAGCCAGGATCTGGGCAGGGTGAGGCCCAGCGGCCACGGCTGGGGCTGTGGACGGCCGGCGCCAGCCTGGGGCAGGCGGCCGGAGGAGGCTGGCCGTGCGGGCGTGTCGGAAGCTGCTCTGCCGGGGCCTTCCTTGGGAGCGGGCAGCGTTCCCGTGCCTCTGCCCGGCAGCTTGGCCGCTGGCCCCTCGCGGGCCTGCAACTTCCACCCAGCCCCTGGCCCGGCCTGCAGGGGCTCCTGCCTGCCCACCGGCTGCCGGGACCCCCCTCTCGCCTGTGGCCGGCTGGCGCGGCTATGCAGGCTGAGCTGACCAGGGTGGGCCTGGAGGAGGCTCAGAGGGCGCCCAGCTGCAGCGCTGGGACCTCAGGTCAGGGCTGGGCACGGGTTGGGGTGGTGGCCGCTGGCCAGCCAGTCGAGACCTGGCATATGGGGCCAGGTGGGAGGAAACTGAGGCACAGCCTGGGGAAGCAGGGGGCTGGGAGTGGCCGGGCGCTGGCAGGCTGACCCCCCGATGGCTGGGAGAGTGGCGAGGTCCCCAGGGAGGCCCGAGGCTGGGCCGGCCGCTGAGCTCTCAGGGGTTCTTGGAGCGGGGCTGGGGACCCTGGCCCTCTGGGTCCCCCGCAGGCCGCGGGGCCCCTCTCTGCCGCCACGTCCTGTGCGGGGCCAGATTTCCCCACGGGCTCCAGAAGCCACGGCCCAGCGGGGTCCCAGGCAGGCACGAGGGTTTCCAGCCACCTCCGCTGCCCGGGGCCCCACAGTGGGCGCCACACCCAGCCCTGGGGACGGCGGTCACCTTCACGGCGCTCCTGAGTGAGTGGGGCACACGCGGGCACACGCCCCAACACACCAGGGATCGCACACGCCGGCACACGCCCCAACGTGCCAGGGCACGCTCACGCCTGCACACGCCCCAACGTGCCAGGGCCTGCACACGCCGGCACAAGTCCCAATGCGCCAGGGATTGCACACGCCGGCACACGCCTCAACACACCAGGGGTTGCACATGCCCCAACATGCCAGGGCCCGCACATGCCAGCACACGCCCCAACACACCAGGGATTGCACATGCCGGCACACGCCCCAACACACCAGGATTGCACATGCCCCAACGTGCCAGGGATCGCACACGCTGGCACATGCCCCAACATACCAGGGATGGCATGCCCCAACATGTCAGGGCCCGCACACGCCGGCCCATGCCCCAACATGCCAATGATGGCACATGCCCCAACATGCCAGGGCCCGCACACGCCAGCACACGCCCCAACACGCCAAGGATTGCACACGGCGGCACACGCCCCAACACTCCAGGGATTGCACACGCCGGCACACGCCCCAACGTGCCAGGGCACACTCACGCCGGCACACGCCCCAACGTGCCAGGGCACACTCACGCCGGCACACGCCCCAACGCGCCAGGGCCCGCTCACGCCCGCACACACCCTCACCCCCCACCCCGCCCCGCAGGGCCCAGGCTTGCGTGGACCAGCTCGGGCCTGTCGTCGCCCTCGCAGGACTCGCCCCCGCCCCTGGGGCTGCGGTCAGTCGGTCCGCTGGGCTCTGCCCGTTTTCACCTCTGACTCAGTGCCGTTTCCTCCCCGAGCTGGGCATTTACCTTGTTTACTCAGTTTTTGTTCCGACAAAAGTTCTTAAGATCACGACTGTCCAAATAGTTACCCCGTAGTTAAATATCACACGTATAAATATGTGCGGTATTTTAAAAGAACGTTTAGTTGTGAATCTTTTATTTTCACTGATTTCTTCGACAGTTTTTTTTAGAATTTAATATCGTTTCCAAGCATAATGTATTTATTTCTAGTTGTCGCCTAAAAATAACTGACTCGCTTGTGTTTCCGCCAGAAGAGCAGCCGTGTCGTCCTGGCGTGGCCGCGGGCGGGCCCGTCTGGGGCGGGGGGGCTGCCGCGTCAGGCCTCGGGACACGGCGCGGCGCTTGCAGGCGTCTCCGTCATGCTCCGTCACGCACGGGACGGAGCAGCGTCTCCTGGCCCCGGGGCAGTGGTGGCCCGCGGGCCCGGCCTGGGTGCCCTCCTGCCCTGCGCCCCGGGGCCGCTGCAGACCGGGCCAGGCTGGGCCTCATGGGTGATGCGGCCCCGGGGCGGGCCGGGCTGGTGGGGACAGGGGTGTCCCCCCAGCGTCCCCGCCGCAGGCCTGACCCACGTTTGCGCCTGTGCCTCGGCACCGGGCTGGCTGCTGACCGCTGTCTGCCTGTGGGAGTGGGAGCAGCGGCCGCCAGGCCCGATAGCTGCCTGGTGCAGGGGCGCCCGGCCGCCGGCCCAGCCACCCTCCCCGCCCCACGCTCAGCGCCTGGGGGGCGCATGTGAGCTCAGCAGCCCAGCAGCCCTTTCCTACGCAGGCGAGGAGAGAGGTGGACGGGCCGCGGTCATCAGAGTGGACGGAGCACCCGGGGTGAGCCGGGGCCGACATGCGTGGCGGGGCGTGTGGCTGTGCCGTGCCAAGGCCTCCTGCACACTGGTGAGAAGGCAGGTGTGGGTGCACGGTCACGGGAGGGCAGAGGCCACGGGGGCCGCGCAGGTGGGGAGCGCTCAGCCTGGTGGTCAGACGCCAGGTGAGGTGCCGGCGCTCTGCCCGCCCCCGAGAGCGGCCAGTGCAGGCCTGGATGCCTGCCCGCTGTTGGACTGCAGCCCGCCCGATGCCAAGGCGTCCACGCAGCTCCCCAGCCGCACCCCCGGGGCACAGGGGCTCCCCGAAAGTCGCACGCCCTCGGGCACCGTGCATGCGCCTGGAGCTGCCAGGCGTCTGTTCCCACGGTGCGGGTCCCCGGTCCCGCGGGGACGCAGCCCGCTCGGCCCTGGAGAAAGCAGCCTTTGTCTGGCTCGCGGCAGGGCCGGCCCCGGGCCCGCCGGCCCCAGCCTTGCCGGCAAATCCCTAACCCCCGCTTCAGAGCTCGAAATCCAAATTGGGCCTTTGTGCGGAGAACAAAGGGAGCTTTCTGATCTCCGGGAGACGCTGGAGGGTCACGGCGGCCACGGGCTGTACGGAGGGCAGCGCCATACCTGTGGGGCCGGAGGGCGCCGTGGCGGCCCCCTCAGCCCCGGGGGCTCCGCTGGCGTCCAGGCCCGGGAGGACAGCCGGTCGGAGCGGGCCTGGCAGGCCGGTGCCCGGCGCTGGCGGCTTCTCTGTGGCCGCGGGTCCCGGCCCTGCCCTTCCCTCCCTGTCCAGCGGTAAGGGCGCCCGGGCCCTGCACTTCACTGGACGCTTGCAGAGCGGGTGCCCAGCCGTGCCCAGGCAGGGCAGCTGGAGGGCGGGGCCCAGGCTGCGGCGGAGGCGCCCCGTGCCCGTGGGCGCTGCTCACCGCGCTTGGGGACCGTGTGGCCCTCGCCCGGCGCTGTCAGGTCCCCTCGGCGCGGGGCCGGCCGGGCCCTTCTCACGCCCTGCGGTGCGTGGGCCGGCGCAGCTGGTGGGGTGAAGGTGTGGACAGGCCGCCCTGTGTGGGCTCGGTGGCCCCAGCTTGGGCTTCGGGGGTGCATCATGCCCTGTTCCCCCCATATCTGTCTGCTTCCTGTGGCGATGGTGGGGTGAGCCCCTCCCCGGGGGCACTGACAGCACCACTCACCGCCCAGTCACCCTTGGGGACTGGCCGTGTCCCCACTCAGACCCTGGCCCCAGAGAGCGTCTCGCCAGGCCTGCCCACTGGCCGAGCGCGGCCGCCTGGGCCTCTCTGGCCAGCCCTTCCCCCCAGGCACACGAGGGGCCCAGCCGGCCCCTGGCCGGGTGCATTGGCGGGCTGGGCGAGGGGCAGCAGGCGGCCGTGCTGAGCTCCGCTGTGTGGAGGGTGTCAGGGCGCAGACCCCTGCGTCCCTCACCCCGTGGCCGGTGTCTGCCCCGGGAGCCGTCTCTGTCCTTGATCTGAGGCCAGTGGTTCTGGTCTCCAGCCTGGGCACCTCCTGTGGACGGAGGCCGTGGCGGCCGCGGAGAGGGGCCTCCTGGCGCCCAATTAGGGCATGTGCAGAGCTGCTGTGGCCAGCAGGCGGCGGGCAGTGGGCAGCTCTGGCCCCTGCCTGTCTGCTGCCCCTCAGCCCACCGTCTGTCCACCGCAGCCCTGCCAGAGCTGGTGCAGACGCCGCTGACCGCCCCCCAGGCCAGACCTGTGTGCCCTCATCCTGTGTCCTCTGCAGCCGGGTCCCGAGGGCGGAGCTGAGAGTGGCCACTGCCCGCCAGGGCCAGCGCTGCCTCCCAGCCGGGCCCTTCCTGGCCCTGGGCAGTCAGAACTGGGGGGCCTGCAGAAAACGGGCTGTGAAGTGCTGTGCAGGCTGGGCAGTGGGGGCCCCGGTGGGCCCAGGCCCTTTCCTCCAGCCACACTGGCCCTGCCCTGCCCGGGCTCTCGCTGCCCCACCGGGCCCCGCCTCCGCACCCAGCAGCCGCCCCTTCACTTCTGAACCTGACCCCGGTGTGGCTTGAGCCGACGGTTGCTGGGCTCGGCCCCTAGGGACGCCAGCCCGGGCGGAGCGGACGCCGGGGGCCCCTGACCGCAAGGTGACCTCTCCTGGTTCCTCTTTGCCCCGGCCGCAGCCTGCCGGCGACTTGTCTACAAAGGGTGCCCCCAGCTGCACACCCTGCGCCCTGCGGTGGCAGCCCCCAACCTGGCCCCTTGGCCCTCGGGGGTACCTGCCCGAGCGCCCTTCCGCCCTCAGAGCCCAGTCCCTCGGTGCCACCTCGAGCCGCCTGTGCGCCCTCACCTCGAGGTGGAAGTGCCCATCTGTCCAGCGCGGCTGCCAGGCGGCCGCCCTCACCCTCACAGCAAGCAGCAAGTTTCTGTTTCAGGCTACTCTGGTTCCCTGCTCTAGCCAGCTGACCCCACCCTGACCCCTGCCCTGGTGACCCCGACCCTGGTCACACTGAGCAGCACGCGCCGTGCCTGGGCAGAGAGATGGGCGGGCCCTGGCAAGCGTGACCCCCAGGCATGGCAGGTGACCCTGAGGTGACCACACTGTGGAACTGGAAGGAGCCAGGGGCTGCGGGGTTTGGGCAGCGGAGCAGCTGGGTGTGGCCGCCGCACCAGCCCGGGGCGGGGCAGCTCGTGCCACATGGACGCGTCCTGGACGCCGGCACAGCGTCCGGAGCAGTGCGGAGCCGGCGTGGCGGTGGGCCGGGGTGGCAAAGCCTTACTGAATGGACAGAGAAGGAGGAAGGGACAGGAGACACAGAAGTGATGTTGAGACAAGAACGGGGCCACTGGCCAGCTTTGTGCACTCTGTCCAGTGAAAGAGCTGACGTGCTGGACGAGGGGAGCCCGCGGGCAGCATGGCCATCAGACTGGAGGGGGGCGGCACGCGCGGTGCACAGGACAGCCCAGCAGGTTCGAGATGCTGGAGGTAAAGGCGTGAAGAGACACCAGTCAGGATGCCAGGACGGCAATAAGGTCTCAGAAAAAATGGACCTTAAACACACATAATAAAACCACGACAAGGAGAGATATCCCATAGCAAGGCGGCTCCTGGGGAAACAAAAACTCTAAACTCATACGCACCTAATAAAACAGCTCAAAATAAATAAAGCAAACACTTCCACCATCAGAGGCCGGACGGGAGCATGTGGAGGTGGCCGCTGGCCAGGCGCTCGGGCGGGTAAGCAGGCTGGGGTGGGGACGAGCGCTTACCTTGCTGGCCGCTGGCCGCCCTGCTGGCGCAGAGCAGGCCCAAGCGCCGTGGGCGGCGGGAGATTTTGACCACCAGTCAGGCCGTAAGCAGTGCCAACAAGCTTCCGGGGACCGGGAAAGCCTAAAATGCTGCAAATATTAGAACACACAATTAGAAAAATGCCATCGTTAGATATGAATAGCAAGCAATTTAAAAAAGTTCCTTGCATGCTGGTAAATTGAGCAAGTTCTAACTAACTCTGAGGTCAAAGAAGAAATCATTAATAGATATGTAAAAAAGCCATCACTGAGTAATAAAACACTCCCTAGCGAAATCTGTTACACATTTAGAGGGAAATTAATAGCCTGAAATGCTTATACCACAAGAAAAATGGAAAATTAGTGCATTAAGATATTAGGAAGACACCAGGTAAAAGAACTGCAGCGTAAACCTGGGGAGGCTGGGGGAGGAGACTGCAGACAAAGGCGGCCTCGCTCGCCCGCACGGCCGGGTCTTTGCAGAGCCCACGGCAGAGGCCTGGGGGCTCGGCGGCAGCAGGAGGCCAAAGGACACGAGAATTCCAGAGCAGCCTCACGCCAACAAATGCAGAAATTCGGGGAAAGTGGGCCGATGCTTGGGGAAGCGCGTCTGGCCAGCAGAGGCTCGAGGCCACCGCCGGGATCCAGGGGATGGAGTTGGTGGGGAAGCTCCCTGCAGCCAGAACCGGGCCCACGGTCGAGTGTCCCCTCGACTCGCAAGGAGAGGCCCGTCTGGAGCAGCCTTTCTGGAGGCAGGAAGGGGGAGCCCCTAAAGGCACGGCGCGGGCTGGACCCGGGGACCGGCTGGCGTCCCAGCCCCTGTCCACAGCGAACGCAGGCCAGGCCCCTGAGTGAGGCGGGCGGAGTGGGCGGCCCCCGTGAGGGGTGCAGGGGTCCCCTGAGCCCGGATGGGGCGTGAGACGGGGCTCTGGGTGGTGGGCGGGGGCTGGGCCCGGAGAGAGGCTCCCACCCCCGCCCCGGTCCTGAGCATCCCTTTGGGGTGCGGGGGCTGGAGCAGAGCGGCAAGGTCAGTGGGGCTGCCCCCAGGGCGGCGCCTGGCAGGAAGTCTGCGCCGGGCCCTGGCTGAGGACGGCAGGAGCCGCTGCCGGCCCCGCCCGTCTCCCCCTCGGCAGCCGGCCGCTCAGCCCAGTGCTGGGAGGGTCTCTGGGGTGCCGCGGGGGTCTGCCAGCCTCGGGGAGACCAGAGTCCTTGGCACCCACGAGTGGCTCATTCAGGGCTGGCCCAAGGGCCGGCTGGGTCGGGGAGAAGTCCGCTCGGCCAGGCGAGCTTGGACCGGCCTCGGGCGTGGGTTCTGGCGGCAGAGGCCGTCCTGAGGGGCAGGGGCTTCTCTGGGTGGTGGGTCTCTGGGGGCCGCCTGAACCCCCAGGGGGCACGTGGGTGGAGGAAGACAGGCTGGCCCGAGCGCCCCCACCACCAGAGGGAGAAGGGGTGTCTGGTCGCACCCCACCAACGCCGGCCGATGGTCAGGCAGGCGCTTGCCCAGAGCACTCGGGAGCAGCCTTTGCCCCCTCCTGGCGGCTGGGCGCGGCCTGACCCTTCCATGCCCAGGCGTGGGGCACCCCTGGGTGGGGCCGCGGGGAGGGGAGGGCGGCTGGGGGTCCCGCGGGGACACGGAGGCCCCACGGGGAGGCTCCCGAAGCGGCCCCTGCCAGGCAGCTGCCAGCCGGCTCCTGCAGACGTGTCCTGCGCCCCCAGCCCCGGTGTTGGGAGTCCCCGGGCGGGGTTCGGCGGCCTCCCGCTGCCCAGCCCCACTCTGCAGCTGGGAAGGAGCCTGGAGAGGGCTCCCTCTCTGAGGTCACCGGGAGAGGCTGGGCTCCCTGCGGAGCGGGGTAGCAAGGGGACGCCACCCAGGCCCGGGGGCTGGGGGCTGGGTGGCGCGTGGGAGGCCCTTTCAAGGCAGGAACAATGCGGTTTTGAAGTGGTGGGAATCTGGGCTCCTTTGCTGCAGCTGCATGCAAATAGGATGCAAATGAGCCTGTTTCCTTCCTGCACCTCCAGCCCAGAGCAGAGTGCGGGGCGGCCCCATGCCAGCCCTCCTGCACCACGAGATCCCCGTCTTCAGAAGTTGTGTGAGTGTCGCCGGCCGGTCTGCTTGTCTGCAGGTGGAGACTGTCCCTGGAATGACATTCTGGGTCCTGAACTGCCAGTAATGCCCCGGAGGGTCGCCTAGGTGCACTCAGCTTGTTCAAGTGATGGTGGAGGTGGTGGTGGAGATGATGGTGGTGGTGACGGTGGTGGAGGTGATGGAGGTGGAGGTGATGATGGTGGGGGTGATGGTGGGGGTGGGGGTGAGCCCGCCCTGGCATGCAGACCTGGCGCTGGCGGGATGGGGAAGGCTGTCTGTGTCTCCTGAGGCTCGTGTCCTGTTCGGAGCCCCCAGGAGGGGCAGCGAGCTGGGTCCCAACCCATGTCCCGACTCCACCTGCCGGCCCCGCTGCGGCCACCACTCCCACCCCGTGGCCGCCTCCCTGCCAGTGCTGAGTGGGCTGGGCCCATGGGGCCGCCCGTGGGGACCCGCACGTCCGGCCCGGGGCACCCTGCACTGCTGAGGGCCCTCGGTGAGCGGGTCACGCGGCTCCGGCGGCCCTGGGTGGGCAGGGCAGGGCGGAGGGAGCGTGCCGTCTGCTCACCCTGCGCCCGGCAGCCCCGTCCTCTGCGGTGCCCACGGCTGCCTTGCAGATGGGAGCCGGGAACCGCAGGGGCGCTGTGAGCGGGTCCCCCAGGGCTGCCTCCGCGCACGGGCGTGGGGAAGGGGACGAGGGGCCGCCAGGGCGCTGGCGGTGTCTGGGCCTCACCGGCTGGCCTGAAACCCGCTGGTCACCTGCTTGCTGGGTGCCTCTGGCCATCCGCCGCAGTCCTTCCCGGCCGGGCAGCGCCGAGTGGAGGCGCCCGGTCACTGCCTGCCAGAGCCCCGTGCAGGTGCCCCCTCCGCTTGCGCTGACGCCCAGTGCCCGCGGCCAGGCCTGGTCACCCGCTGTGGGCAGCACCACTGGAGGCCCCGAGCCGGGCGCCACTGCCCCCGCCTGCAGCCCCGGCGTGATTTTCCAGCCTCCTTAGGAGAGAAAGCAGCGAGTCTGTTTACCTCTTGCCAGCAGGGCGGGAAACAACAGGATTAAGCCAAACAAACCACCAGCCATCAAACAATCCCACCTGTGGGCGCCAGGCAGCGTGGGGCGGGGCAGCGTGGGGCGGGGCGGCGTGGGGCAGCGTGGAGTGGGCGCCGGGGCGGCGTGGGGCGGGCGCCGGGGCGGCGTGGGGTGGCGTGGGGCGGCGTGGGGTGGGCGCCGGGGCGGCGTGGGGCAGGCTCCGGGCGGCGTGGGGTGCCTTGGCCCAGCCTGGGACTGGAGGCCGAGCTGCTCCCTGGGAGCGGGGGACGGGGGCACCCCTGGGCTGAGTCGCCGGCAGAGGCAGTGCCCGGGAGGCCGCCTGCTGGGCCGGGACCCTGTGTCTGGGATGGGTGCGGCCCGAGGGGGCCTGGGTGAGGGGCGGGGCCGGGGCCCGTCCCCTCTCAGCCCTACCCACCAGAGGTGGGGGAACCAGCTCTCCTTTCTTGACGTGTTTTTGGAACGCTCAGCTTCCTGCTCTCAGCACCAACTGCTGGTGCTCCCAGAAACGCCGGTCAGGGCCTCAGGGAGCCCCTGCAAACAGGGATCTGGCCGAGGGCACAGGTGGAGTCTGGACCTGCCTGCGGACGGCCAGGGCACACCCCCGCCCCCGCCCAGCCGTCCTCTGCGCGGGCACTAGGACGCGGAGCACGTCAGGCACTGGCCTCGGCCCGTGGCTGCTCTCCGAGACCAGAGGGCCCGTGGGCAGAGTCGCCCCAGCACCCACCCACGCCGCCTCTGCAGCCTGCGGGTCCCTGCTAAGAGCTTCGGCTGCACGGGGCTTTCTGCACCCCCAGTTGTCTGCCACTGAGACCCCAGGAGCAGGCGCCTGCCAGGCTGGGCTGAGCGACAGGCGGCCCCCACCCGCCCTCCCAGGCTGAGTGTCTGCTGGCACACCTGCCTGGCACACCTGCCCAGCATACCTGCCCTGCACACCTGCCCGGCGCACCTGCCCGGCGCACCTGCCCGGCGCACCTGCCCGGCGCACCTGCCCTGCACACCTGCCCGGCGCACCTGCCCGGCGCACCTGCCCGGCGCATCTGCCCGGTGCACCTGCGTAACATCTGTTTTTGTAGTTCTTTCTTTCAGTGGCTAAAATTGAATGCTTAGTCCAGGAAATTTCAGGCTTTCCTTTTCTCTAACACAAGCGTTTAAAGTCCATAAATTCCCCTCTAATGGTCTGCATTTACTACCCTGCAGTTATTATAGACGGCATTTTCAATCTTTTTGACTTTAAAATATTGCCACTGTTTTTTTCTTTGATCCACAAGAAATGAATCATAAAATTCTACATGCATGGGCATTTAAAATTTACTTTTTGGGCCTTTCTGGTGGTCTAGGGGTTAGTCTCAAGCTGTCACCACTGCAGCCTGAGTTCTTGGGCCGGAGAGCTTACCACAGGGCGCAGCAGACCCCTCCTGTCTCCCCGCTGCTCCCCTCAGCAGTGTGTTTCAGTAGATCTGCCTGATCTGCTCACCACTGTGTCCCTGGAGCATCCTCTCACACCCCCCCCCCCCGCACTTCTGGCCCAGTTCTTCCAAGCAAAAATAAAAAAAAATTAAGAAATAAAATTACTTTTTAAATCTTCTACCAGCTGCATTTTGTTCAGGGAATTTCTTTTTTGTGATAATGATTCTTTGAAATTTGTTAAGACCTGCTTTATGGTTTAAACTTTCCATTTCTGTAACTGTTCCAAATGCCCTTAGGGTTTTTTTTGTTTAAATGCACACACATGAAGAGTTCAGCAAGTATCCATTAAATCATGCCTATTGCCCCGGTAATTCAAGCCTTCTCTCTTTTCCTCTTATGGTCTGCCTGACCCATCATACACTGAAAGGAGCAGAGCGCATCTCCCTACACTGCTGGATTTGGAAATTTCTCCATGTAACTGCCAGTTTTGCTTTATATATTCCATGGCTATTGTTTTAGGTTGCCTACAAGTTTAGAATGGATGGGTCATCCTAGTAAGTTGAAACTCGTGTGCTAGTCACCTTCCCATCCCACGGGCGCTTAGAATCCACTTAGTCTGCTATTAATGGGTCTGCACCAGCTTTCTTTTGATCGGTGTCTTCACATTCTTTCATTTTCAGTATTTGTGTTGTGGATTTGATGTCTCTTATAAATAAGAAATAACTGGATTTTAAAAACCCAAGGTGACTATCTCTGTCTTCTCACTGGTGAGTTTAATCCATTATTGATATGTTAGTGCTTGTTTAGTCTTACTTTTTGATTTGTGTTTATCTTTATTTTGTATGTCATCTTATATTTATGACTTTGATGTCTGTAAATTGCACAGGGCTGGACTGAGAGGTCCCCCTGCCTGCCCTGTCCTCACCGACTGCACGCTGTTGCGTTGACACAGCGGTGTCGTCGCCATTCAGCGCTTTACGCAGATCTTCTGGGGTCTTTTTCTTTCCCCTCCCTTGTATTTGTTTATACAAGTCCCTGACATTTGCATCCTGTTTATGTGTGAGGCCATTCTGCCCTCACCCTGCACGCGGTGATGCTGAGAAAAGCCCCGTGAGTGGTGACTGCCCAGCACCCGCGCCATGGCAGCTCACGCGGACTCGCGGCGCCTCACACCCCTGCCGGCCTGAGGTCTTGCCTGGACACCCGAGTTGCGCAATTTCCCAGATGTGTCCATGTTGGGCGTTCCTTAACTTCGGCTTTCTGTGCCTTTTGGATCAGTGGGTTCGTGTTTTAGTAAGTCCTAGAAAATGACAGCTGTTATTTCTTTGCGTGTTGTCCCCATTTTTCCTTCCTGGGAAGTTGCCTGGACCTAGACCAGATCCCGCCCCCCCGCCCTTCTCTGTCTCCTCGCCGGGCTCAGCCCTGGTCTGTTGTGTGAAGTACGATGCTGTGTTCACACGTGTCTTTTCTTTCACAGCTGGGTCCAATCTGCCTAACTTGCCAGCTAAGTCACCTCAAAGAGTTGTTTTTCCTTTTAAGACATTCCTTTACCCCCAAATCCACCTGTTCCCTCCTGATGGGCCCTCGCTCCTGTGCTGGCAGCTCTGCCCCCTCCTTCACCGCATCACCCCCGCAGCTGGGCAGTCGCTGGCTCTGCTGCCCCCCACCCCCGCCCGTGTCCACTCTCCCTGCGTGATGAGTTCCGCCCGAGGTCATGGCCGGGCTCGGGCTGGAATTGTGGGGCCTCATCCAGAGCCGCTGACTTCTGCTCAGCAGGTGCCAGGGCACTGCCAGCCTGGAGCCAGGCGTCCCTGCACCCGCAGCTGCGGCAGGCGTGAAGCCCTCTCTGATGCCAGCTGCGTCCCTGGGTGTCCTCGGCACTGCTGTGTCTGCCCGGCTGGCCCCTCCTTTCCTCCTGCCAGCTCCCAGCTGGTGTTTCCCAGGGTGGGTGGGGTGCCCTTGGGACTCACTCCTCAACCCCGAGACTAGCTGAGGGTCCCAGGAGGCTGCTCAGCCCCGGGTGTGGCGCCTCCAGCTGGGCGTGGGGCAGCGCGTGGTGCTTCCTACTGGGCTGCGCCGGCCACCTCTGCGTGCCCACGGCCACGGAGCCAGCTGGCCTGGTATGAGGGACACAGCGGGCAGCTGTGGAGGGGGCAGGGCCCCCTGTCCGTGTCCCCCTCCCCAGAGGCGGGGTGTCCCGGGTTCTAGTTCCTGAAACCAAAGGAAAGAACCTCAAATGTGGTGATTTGAGGGGTCGCGAGCTGGCTTGTGTGTGGGGACTGTCGGCCGCTGTCTTGCAGGACAGACTCCGGGGGAGGCCCCAGTTTTACCCCTGTTCTCTGGGCCCCCTGTTCTCTGCTTCTCTTTCCTTACCGGGGGGCAGACCTAGACTGTGTTCTTGGGGCACCCAGTGGGGAAGGCAAGTGGGGAGCAGCGCCAGACTTGGTGTCAGGGCCTGCGTGCCAGGAAGGAGGGTGGGGTGAGATGGGGCGCCAGCTGGTCCTCACTGACCTCGGGGGTTGGGGCCAGCCTGGACGCCCCCAGCCCCGCAGGGGAGGAGCAGCGGGCAGCCTGGGGCTTGCGCCTTGCAGCCAGAAAAGCGCGAACTCTGGTTCCTGCCATTCCTCTTGGCTCGCCCCAGCCTCCTCCGCACCTGGGGTGCCCGCATGTGCCCCAGTCTCGCCCCTGTGCCCGCTCACCGCTGTCTGCCTCTTCATGCTCCCGCCCTTCCCGGACCCCCGGGGTGTCTGTCCCAGGGACACCCCACCCCGCACCAGGAGCCCGCGTCCCCTTGGGCCCCGCCGGCCCGGCACTTGCTGATAGGGCTGCTGCTGGAGCTGCGGGACTGTGGGCGCCCCTGCACCCCGTCTCCGGGCAGGCACCCAGCCCGCTGCGAGGCAGCCCACATGGCCGCTGACCTGCCGCCAGGCCGCTGCCCCGGTCAGGCCTCCGACTCGGGGACACGGGTCTTGGAGCGACGCTGAGGGACGATCCGTCCCACGCCCATCTCGCCAGACGGCTCCGATTTTGAATAATTCTTTTGAAAAAGAGTCTAAATATATACAAATAGATGTTTCTGAAATGTCATGTATTCTGAATACATTTGCATGAAAAGTGGCTTCTGAGGAGGTGGGGGCTGGGCAGCCCCGGGAGGCCAGGATGCCGCGGGTCGGGGGGCTGGCGGGCCGGGGCGCGTGCACCCCAAGGCGAGGGTGCGGGCCTGGGCCCCGCGGAGCCGCCGTGCTGGCCGGCCCGTCCCTGCCGAGAAGGCCGGGCAGCTGCTCCCTCCTGCGGGCCGAGGCCTGGCGGCGCTGCACACCAGCCACACCGGCGCCGGCGCCTTCCCTCACCCGCTGCCGCCCGGAACCCGCTCCAGGCCCCCGCTCCGCCGCCTCTGTCCCCCCGGCACCTCTGTGTGTATTTGGGCCCGTCCCCGCCAAGGGCCCCCAAATCCCCCCGCCAGTCTCGCCCCTCCCACAGCAGAGTCGTGCCCCCTACTCCACAGCCCTGGAGAGGGTGCTGGCGGGTGGGCGGGTGGGGGGACAGTGGTGGGGGGACAGTGGTGGACGGTGGGTGGGCAGGCAGGTGGCGGGAGGTGTGTGGCCGGGCGAGGAGACAGGCGGCTGACCAGCCGCCCTCAGGTCACTCAGCTCTGGCCCCCAGTGAGGGGGACGCACAGGGGACCCCCTTGGCTCTGGTGCCCCCTCTGCTTGTCCTCCTGGTCGGTGCTGCAAGGGGCGGGTGGGAGGGGTCCGGGAAGGGACGCTCGGGGCAGACAGCCCTGCGCCCCCTTGTCTACGGTGCCCCCGAAGCTGAGTCTTCGGGCCAGGACGGGCTCAGAGGTCGCAGTCTCCCTGTGGGCGCGGGGTGTGGCCAGATGTCCCGAGCACCCTGGCGTCTCCTGCCCAGGGGCCCCTCTGTGGCGGGCTGCCTGAGGCCCCGAGTGGCCTCCTGGGGCCGCTGGCTGCCCGGCCTCAGCCCAGCAGCAGCTCCTGGGCCTGGGGACCCTCGGCTGGTGACGGGCCCGGCCCCCCAGCTGAGGTCAGAGGCCGGCTGCCCCGTGCCCACGACTGGTGTCCTGATGGGCTTTGGGGGCTTCTGCTCTGGGGTGCCCGTGTTCCTGCCGCCGGGCCAGGCCAGCCTGGGCCCCACATGGGTGCTGCCCGGCCATGTCTCCGTGGATGGGAGGAGGGGCGAGGAGGCGGCAGGACAGTGCGCTGGTCCAGGGCCCGGTGGCCCAGCCTGCCGGGCCTGGCCTGGCCTGCGGGATCCCGGACGGCGCGGCCTGCCCTTCAGGGTGGGGGGCACGGCTCTGCGCCCAGGCTCTCCGGGCCCCTCCAGCCAGCCTCCTTCCGGGTCCCTCCCTGCCCCCGCACGCACCAGGCCCAGGGGCTCTGCCCGTCCTGTGCGAGGGCACAAGTGGGGGCTCCAGCCCGCCCTGAGCCCGGCGGCCCAGGGCCCGGGGTGGGGTGCGCACCCGGCCCCCCGGCTCAGCTCCACAGAGGGCCGGGCCGCGCCGGGCCCCTCCCGCTGCAGCCCACTGGGGAGACGAGGATGGCGGCTAAATATAAACAGCCTGGGCAGGAGCGCCGGCCGCGGAGGCTGCTGCCCAGCGGAGCGGGCCTGGGCGCGGGCTGGGAGCGGCCACCCGGCGGCTGGGCACACGGCAGGGCAGGGCGGCAGGGGCTGGAGGACAGGACGGGGGGAGGACGGGGAGGGAGGAGGGTGAGGGGCCCGCTGGCTGGGCGCCCCGTTTCTCTGCGCAACCGCCATCGAGAGGGCCACTGGCCGCGGGGTGGGCTGTGGGGTCTCAGCCGGGTGTCAGGAGGAGCTGGGGGAGCCTTGTAGGAGGACGGGGTCCTGGCACCGGGGTCTCCGCCCTGTCCCTGAGGGCGCCCGCGGGACCCCCCTCTAGCTGAACGTGGAGGCCCGGCCAGGCCCTTGCAGGACGCCGCCCCCCAGCAGGGAGCATGTCCAGCGGCCATCGGGAGGCTCACAGAGACCCGTCTGCGGCGTTCCTGGAAGCCGCGCGGTCGCCAAGCCGGCGGTCTCCCTCGGGAGGCGGTGGGGCCGCCCTGCCTGCTCCCTGTGCGGAGCCCGGCTTCAGCCCTGCACTGCCTTCTAGAGGGCACTTCCTTGGGAGTCTGCCACCGAGAGGCCACCAGGGTTCAAGGCTCCCTGGCAGGGACGGCCGGCAGGACCGGGGCGAGCGTGACCGGGAGTCTGAACGTCCCAGGCAGGCGCTCCAGCTAGCGGTGGCTGCATGGCCGGAGGGAGGGCCCAGCCCCAGGCCCTCGGGGGCGCAGGGCAGTGTACTGCCTCCAGGCTCTGGCGGGTGGCGGCTATGGGCCTCGCTGACCGGCAGTGACCAGGGACAGGAGCAGGGCTGACGGACAGCAGCCACCGCTGGGGGCGGCCCCTGGAGTCAGCCCGCCCGCCCCCGCGCCCGCCCCCAGTGGGCGGGCTCCAGAGCCACGCGGGGGACAGGGTCCTGCTTCGGGGCCGGAGGGCAGGTGGAAGGGGCAGCTCGGCGGTCTGCTGCAGGGCCGCGGCCGGAGAGCCCAGACGGCTGTGCGCGTGGGCGTGGCCAGCGGCCCCTCCCCCGCGGCCCGCAGCAGCTCTGCGTCCGGCGCTTCTCAGTAATTGCAATAATAAATTGAATAATTAAGCTAAATCCACAGAAGAGAATTAAATATTAATTTCTAATAAGCTATTCCGAGAGCGTCCCTGGCAAGCACCAGCAGGGCTGGAGGTGCTGGGTGCCCCGTCCCGCCCAGGGCCCTGCGCCCGGGCCTCCCCGCGGGCAGGCTGACCGCCTCTCGTCCCGCAGGGCCATCCGGGGTGCCAGGCAGCCCCGCGGCCGGCGTCAGGCCCACGGCGGGTGTTCCTCTCTCCGGCTCTGGTCTCGACACCGGGGTGGGCGGTGCGGGAAGGCAGCGGCTGGCTGAGGGTGGGCCGCGGCTGAGGGGCGCCCGGACCCAGGACCCGGTGGGCAGGCCCAGGCTCGGGGGCTCCAGAGACCCTCGGGCGTCGGGCAGCTCAGCCCCTGGCGAGCGGCTCCTGGCCGCTGAGTATGGTCTGGTCACCCCAGCCCTGACCCTCCTTTCAGGGAGTGGGCAGCTCGGGCGCTGACTGGCGCCGCAGAGCCCCTCGGCTGTGAATTCAGGCTGAGGGCTCGGCCCCGCCCGGGAGGTCGGAGGGGTGGGTGGGGGGCGAGGGTCCGCTGTCCTCTGCTGGTGACCGCTGTGCAGGCGTCGGGGGCAGCAGGGCCGAGCAGGAAGAGGCGGCGCCCTGGTGGGGAGGGTCCCGGGGAGGGCAGCCGGCGGGGCAGCCCAGGGAAGAGGTTCGCAGGGGCACTGACCGGGACCGGGCGGCGGGGCGGGACTGTGCAGAGCCGGCAGACCGGCACCGGCCCTGCCCGGGAGCCTGCTGGACCCGCGGACCCCTCGCGGGCAGCCGCCAGCCCCGCCCCCGGCCCCTGGCCCTCCCGCCTTCCGCCAGCGTCCGCCCATCTGTTCCACGCAAAGGTCTTGTCAGCAGCAGCCTTTAAAGCGCCATATGGCTGCGGCGCAGGCTGAGCGGGAGCGGGCGGCGCCTGGGCGGGTGGAGAGGCCGGAGGCAGCCTGCGCCCCCCGCACCCCACGCCCCGTCTGCAGTGGGGGGCGGGGGCCAGGGACCCAGGGCAGGTCCGGGCGGAGCCTGACCCACGGTGCCGTAGTCTGGGGCATCGTGGACTCGGGGTGTGCCACCCCCTACCAACGGGAGGCTCTTGGGGCCCTGTGGTGGGGTTCCAGGGCCGAGGTGACGGGGCTAGGTGGACAACGACGGGATGAAGCCGCCACGGGGACCCCGCGAGGCCCCTGTGTGGGCGGGGACTGGGCGGCGGGGAGCAGGGCGCCTGCGCAGCCGCAGGTGGGTGAGGCGGGGCGGGGCGGGGCGGGGCGGGGACAGCGCTGCACGCTGCCCTGGGGAGCGCGCCCCGGTCCTTCGAGGCTCAGGGCCGTGTGCCCCTCCTGTCTCTCCCTACCTGGGCGCGTCCACTCCCGGGGCACCCACAGGCCCGCTGTTTTGCAGGTGGACGCTGTCGCCTGGCCTGCTGGTCGTAGGAGCGCCCCACGCCGCCCGCCCTCACCTGTGCCCCGCCTGCCGCCTTCCTGCCCTGCGTCCTCCCACGCTGGGCCGCGCGCCTGCTGCCGGGCAGGGCTGGGACAGGCTCGGGCTCCCGGGCGCAGATGTGGTCGGGTGTGTGCGATGTGTGTGCACGTGTGTTCTGCTGTGTGCACACACATGTGAGCGCGTGCACGCGCATGGGCACATTGGAGGCCTGTCCTTGGGGGTGTGTGTAAGTGTGCAGGTATGTGGGCGCAGGTGGCTGCTGTGTGTGCTGGGAGGCACGAGCGCGTCCCTGCCGTGTGCCCGCCTGGCTCCCCAGCCTGCCCGGCTGTCTGCGGGGTCGGCCCGCCCTTCCCTGGCCCAGCACTGGCCGGCTGGGAGTGGCGCAGCTGGAGCAGCTCTGAGCGCCCCGCTGCTCCAGAGACTGGGGTTCTCTGCCCCCTGGTGCCCGGGCGAGGGACAGCAGGGGCCGTCGGGGAGGTGCCCCAAAACTGGGGCCCAGAGCAAGCAAAGTCAGCCGGGCGGCCTGGCCACCTTGGGCAGCAGAGGACAGGAGGCCACCCCCTGGGAGGGGCACCCCTCCCCCTGGGGCCTCTCTCGAGAGCAGGGCAGGTGCAGCTCCTTGGGAAGGTCTGAGCCAGCGGGTAGGCGCCCCTCCTCCCCACCCCTCCTGGCGCCCCGGGTCTCGGCTCCCGAGCAGGCTGCTCCGCACGGTGTTCGGGTGTCGAAGCCCCGCTGGCGCTCTGGCTTCTCACATGCTTCGGGGCTGAGCAGCGACATCTCTGGGTGTGGGCGGTGGGGGCCCCTTCCCCCACCCCGCACTGCAGGGGGTCCCTCCCTCCTTGGCTTGGCTGCGGGCTGCTGTTGGCTGGCCCCGGGGTGTCTGGAGGAGGTGTGGGGAGCAAATTGGATTTCACACCTCCTGGCCGCAGGTGTGAGGCCTGGGCCCAGGGCGGCTGCCCTGAGGCCGCTGTGCAGAGGTAGCTCGGGCGGCCGAGGGGTGGGGGGCAGGCGCTCCGGCTGGGGACCAGTGCCCGGGGCACCGCTCAGCTGGGGTCTCACGGGTTGAGGTCCTCCGGCCGGGCTGTGGCCCCGTTTACAAGGAGGACTTGAGGCCAGAGACCTGCGTGACTGCCCTGGAGGTCGCGCAGGGCTGGGCTCTGCTCCCCTTGGGGGGCCATGCGGCAGGCACCCCGTTGGTCCGTCAGCCCTTCCTGGGTAGCCCCAGTGGGCGGGTGTTCTGGGTGAGGAGTTCAGGCCGCGGGCTGAGGGCAGCGTGGGGCTGGAGAGGGCTCTGGGCAGTGCTTACGCCTCCCGGAGCTGGAGCCCAGCCTCGCAGTGACCCCAGCGTGTGTCTGGAGCAGCCGGGCCGGGCAGAACAGCCAGAGCGCGCCCAGTGGGGTCACCTGGCGCGGGCGCTGGGCAGGGGCCAGGCAACCGGCAGGACCGCAGCTGCCCTTCCAGAAACCGGGGAGTGCAGGCAGGCGGGTGGGTGGCCCTGCCCCTTCTCCTGCTGGGGAGACCAGGGAGGGGCCCAGCTGCCCCGAGCTGACGGAGCGATGCCCCCTTGTTCCCAGACAGGTGGGGCTCGTGGGAGCCAGAGGTTGGTGGGGGCTCTGGGGCCCTTTGGGGACTCGAGGAGCAGGGCAGGGGATGAGCCGAGTCCGCTGTCCTGCCTGCCCTCTTCCCTCCCCCACTGCTCCGTCGGGGTGCTGTGGGGAGCGGGTGCTGGCTTGGCTTGAGCTCGAGTCCCCCCCACGCACCCCCAGCCTCAGTCCCCCTCTGGCAGTGGACTTCGGGTCAGCAAGCCCCCCCAGCAGAGCCGGCCTCCATGGGGCCAGGCGAGGCGGCCCTTAGCTCGGGGTCTCCTGTGAACCGCAGTGCAGTGATGCCTCAGCGCGGCGCCGACTGCCCACCAGCCGCAGCAGGAGAGCACCCCTACCAGGGCCCCCGGTCTTCCCGCCCTGTGGCCTGTGGTCCTCTCACTGCCCTGTGCGCCCCCTTCTACGCAGTCCCCTTGGGGTGCAGACCAAGGGGTGTCCTTGCCAGCCCCGGGGAGCGAGGCAGGGGGCCAGGGGAGCAGCTTTGTCGGAGCGGCAAGGCCCTGTGACCCTGCACCCCAGCCGGGTCGCCCCCACCCTGGGCTTCCCCACGTGGGGTGGCTGACTCGGGAGGGCGTCACGAGGGGCTGGCGGAGAGCGCTCAGTCTCGGGGTCGCCTGGGGGCCCTCTCGGGCAGCGCGTCAGTCCCCCTGCAGCGGCAGCTTGCTGGAGGCCCTTCTGCCCGGATGTCCTCACCCGGGTTTCGGGGTGCCCCGGGCTCCGCCTGCTCCCTCCCGCCCACGCCCTCCGCCCCCTGCCCCGGTCCTGCCGGGCTGACTGCCGCCCAGCGGGGAGGCAGCCTCTGCTGCGGAGGCCTGAGGACCCGCCCCTGTGGCCTTGCCCCTCGGGCCCCGGGGCCGCTGTGGCGTCGGCGCTGTTCGCTTCTGACTTCAAGAGGGCTTCTTGGCCGGAAGCTGAGAAGGGCTCTGACACTCGGGCCAAGTTCTTACAGGAAGGGGAAGGGCTCCGTGTCCTCGGTGGTCAGGAAGCCATCCGCCATCTGGTCAGTCTGTCCAACCGTCCCTCTGCCCATTCGTTCCTCCGCTGAGCGTCCCCCACTTGCCCACCTAGCCCTCCACTCACCGGCAGCCAGGCCCACCTGCCCGTCACCCACTGCCCGTCCTTGTCCACCCATCGTTGTCCATCTGTCCTCCATCCATCCCTCCTTCCTTCCTTCCTTCCTTTCATCCATCCTCCATCCATCCCCCCGCCCATCACAATCCATCCTCCTGAAAGCTGCCTGTTCTAATCCCCCCATCCCATCTTGGCTGAGGAAGCGGCCCGAGGCAGGACCCCCCCAGGTCCCCGTGTTGTATGTGGGGCGGTTCACACACACGAGTGGGGAGGCCGCATCGCGGTGGGAGGTGCAGCGGTGAGTCCCTGGGAGCCGGCTGTTCCCAGGGGCCCCGGGGGCTCCAGAGGAGGGGAGCCCGGGTGCCAGGCAGGGACAGTGCCCGCCTTCTAGCCCAGCACTGCCCACGACGCGCAGCGGCCAGAGGCCGGGTCCGCTCTGGCTTGAGGCAGTCCGCTCTCCCTGTGACCCACCCCCGTCCCTGTCATCGAGCTTCTGATTTAAATGCCCAAATTGTTTACTCACCGAAATCAATCCACAAGGGGCCCGCTGGTATCTGCGATTCAATTGACTATGATACACTGTATTACAATTACAGCTCCAATGGATTTCTTTTTAATTTATTTTTCTCTTAACATTCTCCTCTGCCAGTCATTCCGAGACTAATTGTCCTCACGATCAACCTCATCAGCTGGCGAAGGATAATGAATTGCCACGGTTCGCGGAGGCTGCGGCTGCGGCCTCAGGGTGGGGCTCCGGGCCCCACGGGGTCTGCCTCGGCCGGGCCTGCCCCCGAGCGGCCTCCCGAGGGCGCTGGGCCGCCCTCCTCGAGCTGCCCGACCCTCAGGGTGCCGCGGCTGCTCCTGCCCGGGCCTGAGCGGAACTCTCCGCGTCACTTTCTCCAACTCTGCGGCACCATCTGGGGCGCCTCCAGCCATGACCCCCTGCGACGTGTGCAGAATCGGGGGGCAGGAGGGCCGCGGATCCCGGCCTTCCCCACCAACCTGAGCCTACGGTGGCCTCGGGCCACCAGCCCCCGTCTCCGCCCACGCTGATGTCCCCACGCTGTGCTGCCTGGGGGGCCTCTGGCCTGGCCACTGCCCCCGCCCCCTGCACCTGCACCTGACGGTGGGGCCGGGTGGGCCGGGCCTGGGCCTGCCTGGTGTGTAGCGACTGGCGCCCGCTGGCTGGCTGTGCCTGCTTCCCCAGGGCCAGCAAGGGGCCCTGGAGGGCCGGAGACCCTTCCCAGAGGCCCTCCCCTCGCCCTTGGGGCGCCACGCCCAGCACCCACCGCTCGGGCGTCCGAGGCAGGAGCAGGATCGGGCCTGAGGGCTCGGGCTGGGGACACCGCAGGGGCCTGCTGGGCCGAGGCCGCTGTCCAGGCCCCTGCAGTGAAGCCGGGTGTCTCCCCTCGGCGCGAGTGCGCCCCGCCCTCTCCGAGCTCCCACCCGCCCCAGCTGGGCCCACGCGTGTCTGGGCCTGTGCGCGGCCATGGCGGGCAGGCGGGCGTCTGTGCGGCCGGCACAGGGATGGGACGACGCCCCGGGGCCCCGGCGGCCCGAGCTGGCCCAGACCCGTCCGTCCCGGGGCCGAGCCTCCTGCCGGCCGCGGGCACCGGGAGACGACCGCTCTCGGGCCCGAGCGGGTTCTCAGGCAGCGCGGAGCGGATGCCCCATGGTCAGGTCCGGCGGGGAGTGAGGACTCTGCTACTTTGGGGTACGGCTCTTTGCAGAGGCCAAGGCACCAGCTCACTGGCGCTGCGGGGCTCTGCCAGGGATCGGGATCGGGAGCGGGGCGGGGCCCAGGCTGAGTAGGCTCGGAGAGCCCCGCAGGCCTCACGAGCTCTGGGGCTGGGCCGGCGTCCACCCGCCACCCCGGTCTCCTTGGCCTCGCCACGTCGCACCTGCCAGGAGGTCAGTGCCGCGGTGCGGACATCAGCTGGCCCCGGGTCCACAGGGGCTGCAGGGGCCTGCCGCCGCTGCCGGCCTTGGGCAGTCTCCCGTCTGTCCACCTGGTTCCCACCAGCAGAGGAGCCAGCGCCCCCAGGCCAGCCCGCGCACACCGGCCCCGCCCTCCCAGCGCGTGGCCCGCAGCTGCGCCCCCACCCGCCAGGACTGGGCTCCGGAAGCCAGGCAGGGCCAGCAGGCCCAGGCCGCAGGGGCTGAGTGCGGGGGCCGGGGAGCAGCCTGTCACGGCGTCGAGTCACATGGGTGGGAAATAGGGGCTTGGGGCGACCGGGGCCAGGGTCGGGGCGACCGGGGCCGGGGTTGGGGCGACCAGGCCGGGGCTCGGGGTGACCAGGGCCGGGGTCGGAGTGACCGGGGCCGGGGTCGGGGTGACCGGGCCGGGCTCAGGTTGTGTCCACTGTCACGCTGGGCAGAGGCCTGTGACAGAACGAGAGGCCGAGTGTCCTGGCGCTTCTTCCCTCTGGCTCCGCCCCTTGGCCAAACAGCTGACCAGAGGCGCCGAGAGCCACAGAAGCTGCGGGCCGGAGAGCAGCGCCAGCCTGTCCCTGGGGCGGCCCCGGCACTGCGGTGAGCGCCTCGGGGGGTGGGAGGCGGCCGGTTGCTGCTGCTCCTGCGTCTCCTCGAAGCCCCACCAGCTTCGCGGCGATCTTAATGGGGTTCAATTATCATCTCCTGAATTGATATGAGCAATCTTGATGGTTCTTAATGATCCGTATTAAACCTCCTGTGTAAAATATCTTTAATGTTCGGCATAAAACACCGAGTCATCGCCGGTGACGCGGCCTCGGGGCCTGCCGAGGGCCGGGCACGCTGGGGACGGAGGACGTGAGGGGCCCTCTCTGGGCCCACAGGTCAGCGGGCGGCCAGCCCTGCCCGGTCCTCAACTGGAGGGCCAGTGCGCCCCCGAGCTCCGAGAGGGGAGCTGGGCCTGCGCCGGGCAGCCTGGTCCTCTGGCGGTCACCTCAGCTGAGGTCTGGGCAGTGCAGGCTCGTGGGTCCAGCGCCAGAGCCCAGAGTCCGGCGGCGTCAGGCCAGTGCGGGGCTGTGCTGGCCCCGCAGAGGCTTCAGGCGTGGCCCCTTCCTGCCCCTTCCGGCCCAGGGGCCTGAGCCTCTCGTGTGGCCACACCAGGCGTCTCCGCTCCCCGCCGGGACCTGTGGGTCTTGTCAGGCCACCGTCCTGGCCCCCGGTGCCCGGCTGGGTGGCTGCTGGTGCCGGGAGGCAGAGGCCTTCGGGCGAGGAAGGCTGGGGCTGCCTTCTCCCCGAGTCGGGGCGGCACTGGGGCTCCCATTGTCAGATGCCCCCGCCCGCGAGACACCTGCCGCCGCAGGACACCGGGCGTCCAGCCCCCGGCCTGGGCCTGGCCCCGGGCCCCCACTCAGCCGCCCAGGGCTCCCGCGGCCTCGCACCACGCGCCTGGGCCTGCGGCGCCTCGCGCCCTCCTGCTGCACGTCTGGACGGGCGCCGCCTCCCTCGGGAGCCGCCCAGACCGCCCCTGAGCCGTGTGCTCGGCCGGCCACCCAGGCGCTGCGGCCTTCTCTGGGGCCCGGCGCCGCCAGCGGGCACAGCCCTGACCGTGCCCAGGACCGTCTTCGGGGCCGGCTGACGGGAGCGCGGGGACCGTGGCACGTCGGCAGCTCCCTCGGGCAGCGGGCGGCTCAGTCCTGCACCAAGCCCCGGGGAGGAGGCCGGGCGGGCGCGGGGGGCCGGAGCCAGCACCCTCAGCGTCGCTTGGGGCCTCCTTCATGTGTGAAGACGGGGTTCCAGCCTAGCTCTCCGTCTGGAGCTGCAGGCAGGGGGACGGCCTGCCCGAGCGAGGACTGGCCCCTCTTGGGATGGGGCGGGGACAAGGGCAGAGGGAGGGCGGTTCCCGGGCGCCCAGGCTGGGCACCAGCAGGCTGTGGCTAGGTCCTCCTCGGGACCACAGCGGCCCCCACGGCGCCTCCTGCCTGGCCGCCACCCCCCGACTCGGGCGCTGCACCGGTGGCCACGTTCGCACTCGGGCGCCCAGCGCCGCCCAGCAGCTGAGTGCCGAGGTCGGGTGCAGCCCCGAGCCACCCGCCTGGCTGTGCGTGGTCACCGAGCACCCCAGCCCTGCCCGCCGGACCCACAGAGGGCGGAAGGGACGTGGCCACTGGGGCCGCTTGTTCCTGCCTCGGCCGCGTCCTCCGCCACGGGCCTCCCGCCGGGCTCCAGCCGGTGGCAGCGCCGCAGGGTAGGTTGATGGGGCGTCACCGGCTCGAGCGACATCCCCGAATGCGTTGTCCATAGACCGGAAATAACTGATCTTTCAGGCCGGCGAGAGGCCGGGCGCGAGGGCGGGGCGGCTTTTCTGCAGGGTCTCCCCGGGGGGAGGGCCCGGTGTCCCCCAGCTTGTCCAGGACAGCAAGCCCCGGGCCCTCGGGTGCCCCTTTCCTGGGTGTCCGGAGCACGCGCCCCTGCTGGGGGCCAGGCCAGAGCGAGCGCACCGTCAGGGCAGGGCCAGCAGGAGGCCACAGAACCGCAGCCCCCAGGGCTGAGCGCTGGACACCGTGACCCTCACGTCCCCGCCACGGGTGAACTCATTTGTGGGGTGTCTCCGGGGCCCGTTAGGGAGCTGGGCCCCAGCTGAGGGCAGCTGCTTCCGCCCTTCACTCCTGAACCGCATGCGGGCCGCCTCTCACCCACACGCCCCCGCTCTGCCCGGGCCCAGGGGCTGACCGGTCACCTAAGACCCCACTGGAGAGCTCGCCGCGCCTGCTTGGACCTGGCCGCCACCTCGGGGGGGCGCACACCCCCCCACGCGGCCGCCCGAGGGCTCCAGGGGGCTGCACACACAGGGCCGGGCTTCGGGCCCTCCCTCCTGGCCGCCACGCCAGCTCCCTGCGCCCGGCTTCCTCACAGGGCGTCCACAGCACCCGGCTCCCAGGACCCTCAAAGAAAGATGGCGACGCCCCCCCACCCCCTGGGGCAGCGCCGGGGGGGCGGGGCCACATCACAGCCCGGGGGCAGATTTAAGTCCAGACTCCACCTCCAAGTGATTTGTGACCTTGGCCCGCCCTTGGGCCTGGGCTGTCTCCTGTGCACCCCCAGGGCGCTGACTGGCCCATTTCTGACGGGCCCTCGGGCACGCCCAGTGCTCAGCCAGCAACGCAGAGGTGCAGCCCCACAGCCTCGGGGCCAGAGCCGACCAGGCCGCTCTCCCGCCTGGACTTTGGGGAGACCCCAGGCACACTGTTCAGGCCTCAGCGCCCGCCCCTTTCCGGGAGCTCTTGGGGGCTCAGACAAGCCTGGCGGACCCAGGGCCTGGCCCGGAGGTCCCAGAGCAGGCAGGGGTGCCGGCGCCCCAGCGGCCCCGCTGCCTCCCCAGGACCAGCTGCCCCAGCCTAGCAGGGGCTGGCCTCCGGGGTTTGGGAGGGCCCCGGGGGGCTGGGCCTGCGGTCCATGCGGTGTCTGGTGGGCAGGAAGGCGGGCCTCTTGGACGCTTCGTCTGCCCGCCGAGCCCTGCTGGGGTCCGCTGTGCAATGAGGGGCTGGGGCTGGCCCGGACGACCCCCGCTGCCCTCTGACGGGAGCGTGCGCCGGCGGGCAGGCTGCCTGGGCGGCAGAGGCCCGAAAAATCAGCTCGACGAATTCTTGGAGCGAGCAGCCCCTCCCACGCGCTCCTCCCTCAGGCCTTCTTTCTCTAAATAGACCAAAATGTGGTAATTTTATGAGCAAATCAAGCCATGCATTATACATTTTTATGTTTCTAAGCTAACAAAGTGACTTTGAATCTAGAAAAGGCGCCCAAAACAAGCGTCCATTTATTTTTGCCTCCCCAGTGACCGTACTGTCCGCTGCCCTGCCCCCGGGGCCCACGAGGGCCTGGCTTCCCCTCGCCGGCAGGACCAAGGTGCCCGGGCACCTAGCAGCGGCTGAGAACCCCAGACTGGCAGGTCCGGGCCCCAGTCCTGCCCCCCAAGGCCTCCCCAGGCCCCCACGCCCACCTGTCTCAGCGGCCAGACTCCTGCTCCTCCCAACCCTGGCCTCGCAGTGGGTCCACGCCTCCCCCTTCTCCAAGTGTCCCCCCCAGTGTTCTCCACTACCCTCGGTCAGCTGGCGCACTCCTACACATCCTTCAGAACCCAGCTCACATCTCTGATCTCCGTCCATCTGCTCCTTCTCGAAGCCCAAAGGGCAGCTCGGCCTGCCAGACTAGCCTGGAGGGAGTGGGGGCTTCTGCCCAGGGCTCCTGGCGGGTCCGCCCTCTGGCTGCCGAGTGGGGGTGCAAGCAGTTTCGGGTCTGGGAGCCGCAGCCCTCTGCAGAGTGACACAGGCAGATGCTGCCTCCTGGGTCTCGGGTGCCGGGTGGGCCGGCCTGGGGCCTCCTGGGCGGCAGCGCACCGGCTCTTGGTTCCCTCCGCTGCCCGCCTGGAAAGAGCCGGCACGAACCGATGTGCCCGGCGCAGACCGGGCACCAGGGCTGGGACCTCTGCGGGGCGGGGCGGCGCGGGCGGGCGGTGCGTCTGGGCGGGGTCCGCCGCGGTCTCCTCCCGCACCCGCGCCGCGCCGCCCAGCGCCTGCTCCTGTACCCTGCAAGGGGGCACGGGCACTCGGAAGGCGGACACCGCAGGCCTGGGTTCTCCCTCCGCCCCTCCCCGCCCCAGGCCCAGACGGGGCGGCGGCTGCCCGCCTTCCTCCCTTTCAGACCCGGGCCCTGTACCTGCGGCGGCACAGGGCGGGGGCAGCCGGGCTCGCCTGCCCTTCTCTGCCCGCGACCGGGGCGCTGGCTCTGACCAGGCAGGTGGGGCTGGCGGAGAGCCGGAGGTCCAGGCCCCGTCCACCCGGCTCTCCTGGGCTCCCCTGCGCCTGGGGGGAGCGGGGGCTGGGCACTCCTGGAGCTGGGCCTGCGGCCCCCACCATCGCTCGACGGCAGCGCGGCTCGCGGAAGGAAGGCGCTTTGCTGGCCTCGTCACGACGCCCACGCAGGTGAGTGTCCGCGCTCCAGGCTGCCTGTCGCGGGCTGCGCGGCCTTGGGCCCCCTCCCCTTCCCACGCCTGCCTCTGCTGCCCTCGGCCCCCTCTGCAGAGCTCCGGAGGAGGGGGCGCCCCGCCTGCGGGCTGCCTTTCTGGCACCGGGCCTGGCTGTCTCCGGTTCCTGGGTCTCCATCCCTAATTTTCTTCCTTACTCCCCCGTAAATGACTATTTACTGCTAAAGGTGCTCCCCCGCTGTGCCCCAGGCAGGCGCTGTGAACAGGCCCCAGCCCCGCAGATGCCGGCCGGTGGGCGGGGCCAGCCCGGGGGGCCGCAGGAGCTGGGAGAGGGCCGGGCAGGGGCAGGTGAGGACCACGAGCCGCAGGGGCTCCGGGCCCTGGGGCCAGCCCTCGCCGGCCGTGCCAGTCCTGAGGTCCCCACTGCCCGGCTGCTCCCGGGGCCTCTGCCCTCCTGGGATTGCAGGGCCAGGGACCCCTGCAGGTGGCCAGCGGGGTGCCTGGCCCTGGCGGGCCGAGGGCAAGAGACCCCCACTCGTCCTCAGCGGCGTGCGGCCCCCCGCCCGAGGCCGCCCTTCCTGAGGGACCTGCCTGCCAGGCCGGTGTGGGCGCTGCCCCGGCTCACCCATCTGCGGGTGCTGTCCCGGCCCGGGCCTCATCTCGGGGACACACAGCCTCCTGGACATCTGCAGTGGACAAACGGTCCGTCTCGGGCACAGGGCACCCGGAGCTCCCTGCCCAGCGTGGCGTCCTAGGCCCTCTCCCGGACGACATGAGGAAGGCGACAGAGGCCCACGAGCCGCGGGCGTGGTGCGCGCCTGGCGCAAGGCGGAGGCGTGGTGGGGGAGGGCAGTGCCATCCTGGGCCACGGGGTCGCTGAGGAGGGGCTTCGGCCGGCCCTACCCCAAGGCTGTGAGGGTCTGCTGGGCCTGGCGGCTGCAGGGCAGCGGCGACCCCGTCAGGAACCTGTTTGATGGTGGCGGGTGTGCTTCGGGTGGGGCCAGGGGAGGGTCGTGAGGGTGGTGGTGGAGGTGGCGACAGTGACGATGATGGTGATGGGCATGGCTGTGGAGGCTGCTGGCGAAAGTGGTGGTGGATGTGGTGGAGGTGATGGTGGAGGTGATGGTGGAGGTGGAGGAGGTGATGGAGGGGATGGAGGTGGCGGTGATGGAGGTGGAGGTGATGGTGGAGGTGATGGAGGTGGAGGTGATGGTGGCGGTGGTGGTCACGGTGGTGAGTGGTGGAAACTGACATTTATTAACCTTAAAGAAAAGCGTTTCAAACACCCGGCACGTATTATCCCACTTAATGCGCATGATGGGGTAGGGAGTGGTGTCTCCCCACTTTAAAGGCGCGGAGATTGGGGTCCAGAGGGGCAGTCCCTTCGGACAGGCGCACAGTCGACAGTCGGGCTGGAATTCGAATCCGGCGAGTGCCCGGGAGCTCTGGCCTGCCCACCCGCCCGCCCGTGCGAGCCTCGCCAGCGCCCCTCCGCCCGCTGCCCCGGCCAGCCCGCGCTGGGCTGGATTCGTCTCTGTCAGGTTTGCGCTTCCCCCCAAAGTTTGAATTAACCTCGACATTAATTTGCTGATCGGGCGCCTGCGGTAGGTCATGGAGTGTGAACACCTGCGATATCCTAATGCATTTCCAAGGAAATTATTGTAATGTGCTAAATGGGAGAGTTAAAGGTTACTTGTTCCCCTGCAATCTATGAATTGTTTTATGAAAAAGTCATAACTGAAATAATTGAAGTGTCAGAACGAAAAAAAGAGGATAGAAATCCAATCAACAATTCTCTTATCACTCAGCCATCATCCCGGCTTTATTTGGTATTTTGGCAAAGCACCATCTTTGGATATTGCTCTGGGCGGAGGGGATGGGACGAAGCGGAGAGTCGCTCAGACTCAGTGGTCTGGGCTGAGCCCTGCTGCTGCCCAGGGAGGGCTGTGCCCAGGGGTGTCCGGCTCCCGCCGAGGGCACCGGGTGCCGTGGCTGGTGCCCGGGAGGCTCTTCCTGCAGCCCTGAGCTTCCGGGCTCCCAGGGCAGGTCTGGCCCAGAGAGGCCAAGCGACTTCCCAGGGACACACAGCACAGGGGCCGCCCGGCCTCGCTTGGGAGGGGCTTCCTGCTTCCTTCTGGAGTCCAGGGGAGAGACGCTGGCTGGGGCGGTGGGGGGAGTGGGGCTCAGGTGTGGGTCGGGGGGCTCGACGGCTCGATCAGGGCGTGTGTGCATGTGTGTGCATGTGTGTGCGTGTGTGTAGGCTCTGGAGTTGGCTCTATGGCTCCCAAGGATGAATAATACATTGAAGGAACATGAAGTGGCGTCAAACCAGAAATGCGATCTGGCCGGCAGCCCAGGCGCTATCAGCAGCCTGGCGGGGGCGGCGGGGGCGGCGGGGGCGCTGGGCGCGGGCGGGCGCAGCTGGCCAGAGGCTGGCCCCCCCAGAAGCCACGCGGGTTGGCAGAGGAGGCGGCCCCTGCGCGGGGTACCCGCCGACTCCGGCCGCGCCTGCTGGGCTGGCCAGTCCCCTCTGGGCCTGACCCTTGCGCCCCTGCAGTTTCGGGGTGAGGGAGCGCGCAGTGTTCCCAGCACTGGCAATGTCCACTGGCTGAGGCCTTGCGCACAGTAGGGTGCCTTTGACCTGGCCTTTGACCCCCGCCCCCCAGGTCGGCCGCAGCTCTCTGGCCTTCTCTGGCTCTGCAGACAGTGGCGCCCGGGGCGGCTGCTGTGAGGACGAGAGCGAGGACGCCGCCCCGGGAGCTGGCAGGAAGCGGGGGGTGAGCACGTTCTGAGGGCCCCTCGGGGGAGCGGCGGGTTGGGGAGCAGGTGCCAGGGTCTGGGCGGGTGGGGCACGCCATGAGGCCGGGAGGCCGTGCCGCCTGCTTCGGGGGCCCGGCCAGCGGCCGGGCGACTGGGGGTATCGTGGGGGCTCCCCGCCCCCAGCCTGACCTAGGGAAAGGCTCCGCACCGGCCCGCAGTCCAGGGGAGCCCCGCACCCCGGCCCTGACAGGCCTGCACGCGCCTGGTCCCTGCAGCGCTGCCGGAGCACGGGGTCCAGGCCCAGAGGGAAGGCGGGGGGCCCAGGCCGGGGGCCCGGTGTGACCCACTAGTCTGTGGGCCGTCCGGGCTGTGGCTGCGGAGGTCCTCGGTGGGAAGAGGGGAGCCCCTGAGGCGGGGACTCAGGGCCAGGCTCGACCCCCCGGGCAGCCCGTCCCTCCAGCCAGGCTGAGGTGACCTGGGCGTGGCCTGGCCCCTGTGCCCCCTCCCTGTGGCCTTGGGTGCCCCCAGCCGCCAGCCCGGCTGAGCCAGTCCACCTTCCTCCTGGAGAAAATGGATTTTCCCTGGAAACGCAGCCCAGCAGCCCCTTCCTGCTGCCTGAGAACGCGAGAGCCAGAGGCCGCGTCGCTGCCAGAGGGCCCGTGGCCACGCCCCTCCCACCCTGCCCCCACGCGTCGTGAGTGTCCCGTGGCGGCCGTCCCGGCCTCGTCCTGGGGGCTGCTGCGCCCTGGTTAGGAGGTGGCCCTATGTGGAGTCCAGCCCAGGAGGGACTGGGCGTGGCTGGCCCCGCGTGGCCAGGAGTTGGGGCCGGGAGCTGCCTGCTGGCCGGTGTGGCCCAGACCTGTGGGCTCCACCAGCGGGGCCAGCCCTCAGCCCCTGCGCGCCAGCGGAAGGCGAGGGGGGGACCCTCAGGTCAGGGGCCCGCCGACCCCCGGCTCCAGGCCCCGCCAGGCTGGCCTGGCCCGTCCATCATGGCCTCGGAGGGTACCGCGGCCGTGTTGGTGCTGGGTCCCTGGGACGCCAGCAGGCCGGGGGGAGGGCCAGGCCAGCCTGGGCTGGCTACCGGCAGGGCCTGAGGGCAGCGCTCCTCCTGCCCAGGTCCGGATGGGGCTGCGGCCACCCCCCTGGCAGGCCCTGGCTGCCTCCAACGTAGACGAGCTCGGCCCCACCCGGCGCCCGTGCGGGTCCCCGAGTGCCGTCCTCGGCACACGCCAGAGCCTGCCGGTCATGGTGTCCCCACCCGGCAGGGACCCGGAGGCCCTGGGAGCCCCCGCCCCTCAGCATCCACGTCTCGGATGCGAGGGCCGGCCACGGGGCCTGGAACTAGGGGCCTCGCTCCGCCTCTTGGGAACACACCGCAACTGTCCCCTCGGCACTGGCCACCCCCACTGAACGCTGCGAGGCGCGCGCCCGAGCCGTGGCCCTGTCCCCCCACCGCCCGCTGCGAGGCGCCCGGGACGCTGCTTCGGAGGGGCCAGCTGGGGCCTCCGGGGCCCGCTGTCCGCAGAGGCCGGGGAGTGTCCACGCGGCCCGGCCCTGGCCGCTGGTCATCGGTCCGCCTGCTTCACCAGGCCGTCTCCCGAGAGCCCGCCAAGGGCGGGAGGCCGCACAGAGGCTGCTGCCCCGCGGTCGGGTCGGGGCTCCGGGAGGCCTCTGGGGCGCGGCTCTCGGGCCTCGAGTGGTCCCTTGGCAGTGGCCCTTCTGGGAGGGCGGGGCTCGGAGACCACCCACTGCCCGGCGCGGGTCAGCGTGGGGTGGGCGTGTCTGTAGCCTCCTCCCTCTGAGGGGCAGAGCACTGACTGCCTCCCAGGGGTTGGGGCCTGGCCGGTGGGGCAGGTGGGCAGGTGGGGCCTGTGGGGCAGGTGGGGCAGATGGGCAGGGCGGGCGGGGCAGGTGAGCAGGTGGGCAGGTGGGACGGGCAGGGCAGGCGTGCAGGGAGCTCAGGGGAGCCGAGGCCCACCCCCTGCTGCGTCCAGGCCGGGCAGAGGCTGCGGCGGGCTGCAGGGGTGTCGCGTGCCTGAGCAGAAGCGAGTGCTCCGGTGGGACGGCGGCCTGGAGGACGCGTCACCAGCGCGGAGCGGCCCCCAGCCGGGACCCAGCCAGCTGTGCGAGCCTCAGTTTCCCCTCTGTCCGTGGGGGCGTCGCCTGCTGGGCTGCCCGCCCCGCCCGCCCACGAGGCTGTGAGGATCCCCCGGGCTTTGTTCTCGTTCACTGTCGTGCAAATGTCAGGGAAGAATTTAAATGAGGGAACTGCCGAAAGGTTGTGTTTCTGGCAGGATTTCAGGACACTTGCAATTAGGGGCGCCGGGAGGGGCGGGCAGCACGCGGGGCGGCGGTGGGGCGGCGGTTGTCCTGGGCGCCTGCACCGCCTGGCCGCGGGCATCTCCTGGCGTCCGCCTGAGGCTGGCCCCTGTGGCCTTGTCGGCCTGAGCGTCCATCACCCCTCATGGGTGAGAAAGCTGAGGCCAGAGCCTAGGGGACGGGCCAGGCGGCGTCGAGGCTGGGCGGGGCGCGGGTCACTGGCGAGTGCGGGGCTCTCCTGCCCAGCGCCCACCCGGGGTGAGGGGCTCGGAGCCGTGCGCCTGCGGACAGGTGCGGCCGCTGTGTGGCTCTGGGCCAGGCGGTGGCGGGGCTCCGGCCTCGTTCTTGGGGCACAGCCACGACTGGGAGGGAATTAGGGAGCTGGCCAGGCGCTAGTGGAGCAGAGAGGAGGGTCCCGGCAGGCTGCCTGGAGGAGGTGACCTCTGTTAGCTGGGGGGTGTCGTGTACTGGGGAGCACAGGGTCAGGGGCAAGGCCAGGAGCCGGGCGGGGGGACCGGCCCTCCACATTGGCGGGTTATGGGCAGGGGGACTGGCCGGGGGTCTGATTCCAAGGCTGCGGTGCCAGAAGCCCCTCCTGACAGAGAAGGAACGGAGGTTCGGGGGCAGGTCTAACCCCTTCTTTGCTGGTGGTTTAAGACTCTCCCTGTGGAACCAAGTGAGGCTAAAAACAGCGCGCCTCAAAACAAGCCCGCAGACCCCCGCTGTCCTCAGCCGGCGTAGGGCCGGAGAGCCCGCGCCGCGCTCCCGGGGGTGATTAATCCCTTTTCAATTAGCACCGCGCCTTTGTGGGGCTGGAAGTGGGCCTGCCCCAGACTGCAGCGTCAGGCCCCGGGGTGCATCCTTAGGGTGCTGTGAGCCCCACAGAAGAGGGGCGCCGGCGGCCCACGGGCAGAGTGGAGGGCCAGAGGGAAGCCGCACAGCCCGCCCGGCCGGCCCGGAAGGCTCCGCACGCAGTGGGGCCGCATGCACGGGCCGCGGGCGTGTTAGCCTTCTCGGCAGCTTCGGGTTTGGAAGCTGCTGGGGAGGAGCTGGGTGTCCTGGCGGAGGGCGCTGCATGGAGGGGACCCCGTCTGCGCTCACTTTAAGCCCCGCACCCCCGTGCGCCCCCCGTCACCCATTCTCCCGCAAGCAGCTGGCCGGTCGCAGCACCTGGTGGCAGAGGCGCGTGTCGGCTGCTGCGGGGCGCCGGCCGCAGAGTGGCTATGTCGGGGTGCAAGTGGGGGCGGCTCCGTCCTCGCTGCTCGCCCCCCGCCGCCTTCACCCGCCTCCGGACGGGCCGGGCCGGAGCAGGCAGAGGCTCGGTGGCGGGGCCGCCCTCCCCCCCCACGCGGGTTTGTGCACACGGCGGGCCTGGCCGGGTCAGGCGTCTCCCCCACACCCCATCTGCGCCCCTGCCGCGCCCCCGTCCCACGGCACCCGAGTCCCCTGAGGGCCCGGGCCCAGACCGGGCCAGCCCTGGCCCACCCCTCCGTGCCGGCTGCGGCGGCCCTGAGCGTGCATCGGGGTTCAGCCAGAGCCCGGCTCTGCGCCGCGGGGGCAGCAGGGGTGTGCCCCCACCAGCTCCTCCCTGGCCTCAAAGACCTCGGGGGGCCTTCCCAGGGGCACGGGCACGCGGGCCAGGACTCTCTCCCCCCGTCCCCTCAGCTGGGAGGTCAGGGCCGAGGGGAGACTCGGCAGGTCCCCCTGGAACATGGCAGGCCACTAATGGGCCCCCAGCTTGTTTGTTGGGGAGCAGGGCCGGGCCCCCGGCGGTTCAGGAAGGGCCGGGTGGCTGGGGTGCCCCTCTCCTCTGCTCCTCCCCTGCCCAGCCCAGGTCCCCGTGGGGTCCAGGGCCTGCAGGACGGGACTGTCACGCCAGAGGGGCCCAGGCCCCCTTGCCCAAGCCCCGCAGGCTCGGCCACTCTGGACCCAACGGGGTCTCATGCAGGGAGAGCAGAGGGCAGCCCAACAGGGTGGACGGCCACTTGGGGTCAGACCAGGGGACCGCCGGGTGACCGCCTGCCCAGAGGCTGGGTCAGAGACGCCTCCAGGGGCTCCAGGCAGCTGGGCCTCCCACGCGCTGGCCTGTCCCTCCCCGCAGAGCCGCGACCTGCCCTCCCGTCACCTAAGTAAATCTGCATACATTGTCTGAAGAGCCCTGATTGTCTCGGGAGCCTGCAGGCTGTGCTGCCCCCCTCCAGGAGACATAAATATCCCACCTGAACCCCGGCTTTGCCTGGCCCACCCACCTTCCTTTCTTCCCGCTTCTCATTGCCATGCCGCCGGGGCGCGCGGGGGCTTCTATTTTTATTTTCCGTCTCTGGCTTAGCGCTTCCTTCTGGGGCGTCCTGGCGGCTTGCCAGCGGGGCCCGGAGAGGCGGAGGGTCTGGGGGTGCTGCGGGGCCTCGCGGGGGGCTCTGCCCTGGGTGCGCGGCAGCGGGGAGCAGCCACGGGAAGCCAGGCCTGGCACTCAGGGGGGGACGGGCACCCACCCGGGCAGGACTGGGAGGCGTGGGCAGGACGCTGGCTGGCGCCGGGGGGCGCGGGGGCCAGGCCGTCCCTCACCAGCTGCAGCACCCCCGCGGCTCCCTGTGGCTGCGGGTGGGGTCTCCCCGGGGCCCTGGGAGGCTGAGTGGGCCTGTGTCCCGGAGCTGACTTGGACCGGCCCCCGCTGAGGCCTGCGGTCCTGCCCCCACCAGGACCTGTTCTTGCTCCAGGTCCTGCGGAAGCTTCCAGGGCCACAGGCCTCCCGGCGGCCGCCCGGGCCCAGCGCGTGGCCCCAGCCAAGGTCACCGTGACAGACGGGCCCAGTTAAACCTGAGCAGTGGCTGCTATTTTGGTGGGTGCGCCCCACGCGCGACGGGGATGTGCGTGCACTGAGCTGCTCTGTGTGCATCTGAAATTCAAATTTAACTGAAATTCAATTCAAATTCAGATTTAATTTAAGGACTCCCAGCCCATTCTCACCGCGGCCAAAGGCATCTCCAGACTCCTCCAGAACATGCTCCCCAGACCCACCGGCTCACGGGCCCCGGGAGAACGGCTGAGACAGCAGCGTCTGGGGGCAAACAGGAGCCCGCAGAGGACCCCGCGCGGCCCCCGCCCGAAGCGGCTGGCAAGAGGCAGCGGCCCGCGGAGCCCGCACATGGGCTGCGGCGCAGGGATGGGCCACGCGGGCGGCACGGAGCGGGAAGCGGAGGCCAGAGGCGCAACGGCAGGGCCCGCGTCCTGGGCTGTCCCGGCCACTCGGCCACGACCTGCAGCCTTCTCATACACAGACGCCCGGCGGAACGCCCAAGCTCTCACCCGGGCGGCGGTTCCAAGGGCGAGGCTCCCGCGCCGGGCCCCAGCCCGCCTGGTGGCTCCACGCCCCCTGCGGCGCCGCCTCCGGCCTGGCTTGGCTCTGCCCGCTCGGCCAGCTGCAGCCCAGTCTCGGGGAGCCGGGTCCCCTCAGCAGCCCGTCCTGGCCGGCCCCTGGGCAGACACGGCCTACTCAGGGGCGGGTCTCACCTGCGTCTCACTGAGCTCTCCCCGCCTCCTGGGTGTCGGGGCTCCGGCCAGCACGGGGGGCTGCTCACCAGGGCCTGGAGCCCCATCTCGGGGGCCAGCCTGATGGCAGGTGGGACCACAGGGTGCACTGTTCACCCCGCCCGTGGGGGGCCCTGCCGCTGGCCCCCGAAGCCAGGCCCCCAGCAGGCAGCCGAGGCGGGTGTGGGCTGCGGAGGGTGGCCAGCTGCAACTGTCCTCCAGCGGCCTGTCCCTCCCCGACCCTGCTTGGCACCGGGGGCAGCGGGCTCAGCGAGCGGCCGGGACCCTGCCTCTCTCGACACATCCCACACCCGCCCCGGGGAGCAATTAAGCTGAGAGGCCTCTCACCTCTGGGGAGTTAAAGTGCTTTTAACAGGCGATTACTCCGAAGCCGTGGTTCCTGCCGCCTGAGTGCTGCCCCTCTCTCCGGCCCTAAATGAGACTGTTTCCATCGGCCTGGTTTGAAAGAGGGGCCAAGCCTTCCCCACAGTCCACACCTCCAGCCCGGCCTCCTGACCCAGGCTGCGCCCCAGCTGGGGCGTGCCGACCTCGCCGGGAGCCTGCCCCCATTCTGGGAGCTGCCCCCCCCCCCCGCCGCTGTCAGGGCAGCTCCTCAACTCCTTGACTGGTTTATTTATTTAGCAAATAGCCGCTGCGGCTCCTGGCCAGGGAGTCCGGCTCCAGACCCCGAGGCAGTGTCCGGCGTGCCCACGGCCGCAGGCTGTTTCTGCTGCCCGCTCCAGGCGGCAGGCCCCGGATAACGCGGAATCTCAGAGGCCGCCCCGCGCGTCCTCCTGCCCTGGGGGCCGCGGTGCCCCCGACCACCCAGGCTGGGGCCCGCGCCAGAGGGGCTCACAGCGGCAATGCCAGGGCAGGACTTGGGGTTCGCTGAGCCGATTTGGTGCCAATTGTGTTAAATCGAACCTCGAGCCAGTTTCAGAATCTCGAGCTGAGCGGAGCTGAATACACGACGCGCTGGGTGCCGGAGGCCGTGGGCCCCGCTCCTGGCCCACCAGGCGCGTGCTGACGGAGCGGGCCCGGGGACGTGGTCTCCTCAGCCCCCTGGAGACCTCAGCGTCTCCTCCCGCCGCGCTTGGTTCGTAGGCCCCGTGGCCCACGGCTCTCGCCAGGAGCCCCAACCTGGACCCTCTTCCCGGTCCCGGCCCCGTCCCCTGGACGCTCCGTCAGCACCTGCAGCCCAGGTCTGAGCCCCGCCCTGGTCCTGCCAGACCTGCCCGGCGGGGGACTCTGGCCTGGGGTCTTCTCTGCTCTCTCCCTCATGGCCCCTGTCTCGCCCTGCGGCCGCCCGGCCCTCTGTGCTGCGTCTCGGCTGCCGCCTCTGCTGAGGGCAGCCACGGCGCCCCTGAGGCCACCTCGCCTGTGGGTCTGCTTGGAGGGCGGCACTGGAGCCCTGCCCGGGACCCTCAGGGTGCCCGCTCGGGCCTCGCACACTCTCCAGGGGCAGCCTGTGCCCGCCCGCCCGCGCGCCCTCCAGCCCTCTGGGCCGGTCCGGAAGCTCCAGGGCGTGGCGGCTCTGCTGCCCCAGCCTCCCGTCCCAGGGCTGGCGCCGGGCAGAGGCCGGCACCTGGGCCAGGGAGGGCGAACCTGCGGCCCACCCCGGCCTGACCCGCGCAGCCGCACAGCCCTGGGAGGCGGGGAGCTGAGGTCCTGGGGCGAAGAGGCTTTCTGGGGCCACCCTGGGCCTGGCGGGTCCCGGGCTCGGCCGTCCTGCCCCAGGAGCTGGCCGGGAGCCTGTAGCCTGGGGCAGCTGTGCGGAGGCCGCTGGCCGCGCCCCCCGATCTCGCGGGCTCTGGTCCCTGACAGCCTGCGTGTGACAGTAAACACTGTTTGGATCCAGAGCAAATTGGGTCTAATTAACCAGCCGCCAGATTATAGGTTGGAGGAGCCGGCGGAAGGGGCTCTCGCGGGAGGGACGGACGGCCCGAGCGGCACAGCCCGGCCCTTCTCTCCGTGGCCTGCCGGGCCCGGCCGGCTTGAGCCTGCGCGGCTCTGCGGGGGCAGCCCCGGCGCTCGGGGTGCCCAGGAGAGGCCCCGCCCACCGGCCACGCTCGGGGTGGACGGAGGCAGCGTCTCCATCACGGAGGGGCCCGGCGGCCACCTGGCGTGCCGTCGCGGGCAGGCCACCCTGGGAGCACGCTGCTGTCACCAGCGCCACCCCTGGACCCCAGCCTCACCATCGCCATGGTTACCACCGGGCCCTCCTGCACCACTGCCAGCATGGCTACCACCAGCCTCACCGTCGCCACAGTTACCACCAGCACCACCACCAGCCTCACCGTCGCCATGGTTACCACCAGCACCACCACCAGCCTCACCGTTGCCATGGTTACCACCAGGCCCTCCTGCACCACCGCCAGCATGGCTACCACCAGCCTCACCGTCGCCATGGACCCCACACCACCTCCACCAGCCCAGTGGCCACCACTGCCCCTCCGCCATCACGTGGCTACCACCCCCCAGCTCTCCTGGTCTCCTGGCAGACGGGTCCAGCCGGGACATGGCCGGGCTGCGGGCGGCCTGTGTGGGGCAGAGGGCGCTCCGGCCAGGGCTGGGGAGCCGGGCTGGCTGGGGTCTCGCTGGGCCCCCAGCGGCTCCCTCTCAACCCGTCTTCCCCCGAGAGCCTGGCCAGAGGGCTCAGCGCAGGCTCGCCACCCACCAGGACCTGTGGGACGGCCCTGTCCTCACGGGCCCCAGGAGCAAGGTCCTGATGAGGGGGGACCCAGAGGTGGGGGGCCCCTCCCACCCGCCTCCCTCCACCCCCAGCCTCCGCAGCAGGGCAAGGCCCGCCCACGAGCGGCACGGAGGAAAGGCAGCGCAGACCAGAAACCAAGCGGAGGGCGGGCGGACGGTCGGCGAGCTTGGCTCAGGACCCGCTCAGAGGCCTAAGAACAGAGGAGAGAGGCGGGCTCACGGGCCGCGCGCCACGCGCTCTCCGCGGCCGGCCGTGACGCTAACACGCTGCGTCTCATTAATTAACTCTCTGACTCTAATTAACTTCCTGCCTATTTACCTGACATAATAGATTATCACAAACGTCAGGTCCGCGGAGTGTTTCCCTCGGAACAAAACGACGCTCGACTCGAGTCTGGCTGCTGGGCGCTGCGGACAGAGGCCGGGCAGGGCGCGCTTGGGGTGGGCGGCGGCCGAGAGCTCGGGACCGCAGCTGCCCCCGCCCGCGCGGCCGGCGCCTCTGGGGCCTCAGCACAGCGCGGTGCCACAGCGGGCCCTGGAAAGGCTGGCGCGGCGGGCGCGCTGGGCTGAGGAGGTGTCTGGAGGGCCCTTCCCTTGTCAGTGGAGCCTGGAGAAAATGTGGAGGGTGGGCTCGCGCGTGTGAGAGCAGAGTCCTCCCTTCACCCTCATCACTGTCGGCTGATGTTAAACCACCACCTCTACCACCGCCACCTCCATCACCATCACCTCCACCTCCATCACCTTCACCACCACGATCACCTCCACCAGCATCACCTCCACCAGCATCACCTCCACCACCGCCTCCACCTCCATCACCTCCACCAGCACCAGCACCCATGTCACCCCCAGCACCTCCTGCCAGCATGACCCCCACTCCATCACCTCCCCTGCCCGTCACCTCTGCTGTTCCTGTCAGTGTCCATGTGTCCTTGTGTCTGTGTCATCTCAATGGCCCCGGGCCTCCCTGCCACCATTGGACCCTCACTGCCAGCTCCACCAGGCCCACGCCCACCCGGTCACCCCACCCTCCACAGCACTGCACCCCACCCTGCTCTGCCTGCTGCCCCATCACTGCCGTC